>NHNY01000041.1:0-114667 GCA_002786065.1 Microcyclospora pomicola | reverse complement strand
GATCATTCTCACATCCTCCCCTACCAAGATCTCTCAACACCTGGTGAGAGGGTGTCATTCATGGCTTAATGTGGCCTTCATGGAGTGAATGGCAGTCCATCACTTCACTTGTAGCCTCTCACAAGCCTTCAAACAAAGAAAATCCTTCAGTAATCCCTAGTGAAAATGACCATCTCATGCCATTTCAGATTCACTCAAGTCAATGGCATGACCTCCAAGAGGGGCACATGGCCATCACTTTTCACTTCAGAAGGCCTTATGCCTTCACTTCAGTGCCTTGTGACACCTTCATTCCCCCAATTGATCAGCAGATCCTCAACCAAACCTCAGGGGTTAGTGCCTAATGTGTCCTCAGGCTGGCAACAAGGTCCATATAGTCTGTGACCTTCCCACCAATCCTCCATCTCTTTTACATCAACAACATCTTCCACTTGATCAACCTTGACAACAACAATCTCCTTCTTCTTGACCATCATCACCTTCAACTGCCTCAACAGCCTTCAAACCACCTTCTTCCTCACCAAACAATCCCTAGCCATCATGTCTTTCTCTCCAATCAACACTCCATCCAGCTCTAGGATCTTGGTACCAGTTGCATCTTCTAACACCAACACTGCTGGGGTCAATATCACCAAAGCCAACATTTTGGTGGAATTCAAGAAGATCAGGAAGTGGAGCTTGGGTATGCTGGTGCAGTTCTTCAACATTTTGAGAGCTGATGGTCCAAAGACTGGAATGGGGGCTCAGTGGGAGTGTTTTCTGGATGTTGCAAATGCCAGCCCTGCTGGCTCTGGACCATTGAGGTTGACAGCCCTTTTGGAGTTCAACCCCAACAAGGATACCTTTGCTGGATCATTCTCCCAGTATTCCTTGGTGGCAATGGGTATTGAAGCCAGTTATGGAAGGACCAGGCATACCAATGATGCTTGTGCAAAGTGTGCTAAGGGAACTGCCAACAAGAAGTTCAAGAATTGCACCACAGTCACTGGTCTCAGTGGGAAGGTTGTGGCATATGGAGCTTGTTCCAACTGTCTGCTCACCAACAAGTGGTGGGAATGTTCCTTGGTCTCCAAAACCACTCTCAAGAACAACAACAGGAATCCAGATGGCTCAAGCAAGGGCAACAAGAGAGCCAGGGCTTCCATGAGTCCACCATTGAGAGGTCAGAGATCCAGGAGTCACAGCTTTGGTAACAATGCCAACTTCTCTGGTCAATTCAATCAGCCTCAGCCTGAGGGTATGGCTGTTTCAGGGCCAACAATGAGACCTGCACCAACTGGCCTTCACATCAGGATCCCTGTTGCTTCCCCAGCTGATACCACCAATGGCAGGTTTTGGATTGATGTGATGAACAGAGTCACTCAGTTCCAATCTGCCTTGGCCAGCAATTTAGCAGCCATCAATGCCTCCAATGGCCCTCAGGATCTCAACAACATGTTTGGGGCTCCTGACATTCATGCTGATGATGTGGAGCTTTCTAGGATTGTGGAGGAGGAGGAAGATGAGTGAGTATGGATTCTTGGAATCTGATGGTGGAGATCCTTGGTGTTTTCTTGGGTTTTGATGATTTTGTTCAATGAATTGAGGATGATTGATTCCTCTAAAAGTTGTCCTTGGGTTTCTTTAAGGCAATGGTTGCTGCATTAAGCAGCCAGATTCCATGCAGTTTGTTTGAGAGAAAATGCAATAAGACTTGGTCACCAATTTTGTTGTTTCTTCCTAGGTCTTTGCCTCAAACCTGATGGTCTCTGCCTCCCAGTTGGTTCAGAGTTGTCAAGCTCTGGTTCAACTGGTGTTTCTGGAGTTCCAACAACATGTTGTCTGTCAACAACCATGTCATCTACTTCCAGTGGTTCCAGTCTTTGTGGACTTGTTGTCTCAAGCTGCACACCTTGTGGTGCCAACTGAACATCTGGCCTATTATCCACTACTTCAAAGACTCTGGGAGCCTTGTCAACAGTGACAGCTGTTGGGGCTCTTGGAACCAACACATTTGGCTGTACAGTCCCTTTCTTAGACTGTAATCTAGCCTTGGTCTTCCTTGACCTTGAGGTGAGATCTGTGATTAAAGAATTGTTATTAACCACCATAGAATCTCCCTCCCCTACCAAGAACCTTCTTGCTCCTGCAGAAGCATGATCCTTCTTTGGCAAGGCCTGGAGTTGCCTCCATTTCTGTTCTGACCATGTTGACAATTCTTTGACATCAACATGATCAACATTATGCTCATCCAGAACATTATCAATTTCTGGGGAACTTGCAACAATGCCCCTATCATTTCTTGTAGGCTGCTTGTTCCAAAAGTCTTTTGCACTTTTGCAATGGGCTGTGATGAGCCTGTTGCCATGTACCAAGTGCTTCAAAATTCTCCCAGTTGGTGTTCTCAAAGCATATGTTCCAAGCCAATGTGATTTGGCTACTTGGTATGGACCAATCCATTTAGGCTGGAGCTTTGTTGGTTTTGGGTTTTGTAAAAGAACCCAGTCACCAACCTTTCTCCTTGCATTTGCTTCAGGTTGAAGTATCTTGGCATCAATCAAGCCTCTGGCTTGAGCTCTCTGCAACAACCTTTCATTTGCAAGCTGCCTTGCATGTCTTACTTGAATCAATTTGGTATCTGGATCTGCCACTGACATGTTGACAGGCCTCATTGCATTCTCATCTTGCAAAATCCTTGGATGTTGGCCATACACAAGGTAGAATGGGCTCAATTTGGTTGTGGCATGCTGCCTACTTCTCAACCATAACAGAGCTTCATGTAAGAATGTGTCCCAGCATCTCAAGTCAGTGCCAATACACATCTTAGTCAAGACCTTGCCAAGAGAGCCATTGAAGTTCTCAACCTTACCATTTGTCTGTGGATGGTAGGGGCTTGTCAAGTCTTGATGAGTTTTGAGCTGTGCCAAAAGGTGGGCAACAACTCTTGACAAGAAATTCTTGCCATTGTCAGAGAGCAACTCTCTTGGGGGACCATATAAACTATATATGTCCTCATAAATGAATTTGGCAGTGGCCTCATCATCTGCACTAGGAACAGCTTTGGCAACTGGCCAGCCTGTAGCCACATCAATAGCTGTGATGATGAATTCATTGCCATCAAGGGTCTTTTCAAGTGGACCAACAACATCAATTGCCCACCTCTCAAAAGGTAGCAACTTGTTGTTGACTTGGTGGTACTGCTTTTCCCTGTTCTCAGGTTTGTCTGGCTTTGCCTTTTGTACCAATTGACAAGTTGGACACCTATGTGTGAAAGACTTGAGATCATCTACCATTCTTGGCCACCAAGCTCTGTGTTGGATGTAACCCATCAACCCTGGATATCCAAGATGACCATATTGATTGTGGATAGTCTCAACAAAGTCCCATCTCAACTGGTGCTCCAGGAATGGGGCAGTGCCAAGGTTGTCTGGCAACCTATATCCAAGCTTGGTGATGTCTTCCCCAAGTGGTTGGATCAACTCAAAATGTTCTGCCTTCTCCTGAACCAACTCTGACAAATGTTTGTCTTTTGGCAGTTCCTTGGTGGTCAAGTAGGCATACATCGCTACTGGGAAGGTCTCAGTCTCATCCAACTTGAATCTCATCGAGGCCATAAAGTCTGGCCTCCTTGAAATAGCATCAGGTACAATAGCCTCAGCTCCCCTTCTATATTTGATCTCAAGATCATAGCCTTGGAACTCTTCAACCCATCTGGCAATTCTTTTGCTAGGGTTGGTAGCAGTGTTGAGATACTTGAGGCTGTCATGGTCTGTCAATACAGTGATTTTATGACCATTGACCACATAATGGTTCCAAGTCCTTAGGGCTTCCTTAATTGCAAGGCCCTCCTTCTCATGAACTGGGTAATTGAGCTCAGCATTCTGTAACTTCCTGCCACTAAAGGCCACTGGATGCAACTTGTTGTCGTCATCATGTTGATACAGAGCTGCACCAATTGCCCAGTCAGAGGCATCAGTCTCTATTTGGAAGGGCTTGGAGACATTTGGTGGTGCTAATACTGGTGCACTTGACATAGCTTGTTTCAATCCAGCAAATGCAATGGCACATCCAGCATTCCATTTGATAGGCCTTCTCTTTTTGGTCCTAAGTAGGGCATCATCTTCCTTAATTAAGTCTGACAAGCAGGCTGCCATTTTGGCAAACCCTGAGATGTATCTCCTGTAATAACCAACAAGACCAAGGAATTGCCTAACTTCCTGAACATTGGTGGGTTGTGGCCAGTCTGTGATGGCTTTGACCTTGTCAGCCATAGGTTCAACTTGGTTATGCCTTACCAAGTGGCCACAAAAGGTAACTTCTGTGACTCCAATCTCACATTTGGCTGGAGAACAGAAAAGGTCAGCCTCTTGGAGCTTTTGAAACACTGCTTGGAGGTGTTGTTCATGTTCAGCCTTTGAGTTGGAGTAAATCAAGATGTCATCAAGATACACCACACAGCATTTCCAGAGCAAATCTCTCAACAAATCATTCATCAATGTTTGAAATGAAGATGGAGCATTGGTCAAGCCAAATGGCATAACCATGAACTCATATTTGCCATCTCTGGTATTGAAGGCTGTCTTATGAACATCTTTCTGGTCCACCAACAGCTGCCAAAATCCAGAAACAAGGTCAAGCTTGCTGAAGTACTTGGCTGGAGCAATGGCATCAAGGCAGTCTTGAATCCTAGGCAAGGGAAATGTGTTCTTAACAGTGACCTTATTGAGGGCCCTGTAGTCAACACACATTCTCCAATTGCCACCAGGTTTAGGCACAAACAAGACTGGACTGCCCCAAGGGCTTGAAGATGGCCTTACCAGTCCCTTATCAAGCAGTTGTTGGACCTGGTTGGCTTGCTCCTCCAGTTGTTGTGGGTTCAATTGATATGCTGGATTGTTGACAGGCTTGGAGTCTCCAGTGTCAATTTTGTGGTCTGTGAACCTTGGTTTTGGAAGCCCATTGGGAAGGGAATCCTTCCAAAGATGTGGGTATTGATCCACCAAAGGTTGAAACTGGGGATCAACTGCTCTTGGTTGAAGCCCTTCTTGGATCATGGAGATGGATTCAATAACTCCATTCCTGAACCAGCCAAGATAGACTTGATCATCTTCTTGGATGTGATCTATAGGAATCAAGAGGTCCATCAACTCATATTCTTGATGACTGGTTGCAGCCAAATCAAAGACCTTGGAATGAGTCCTGACTGCATGAGACTTGCCTTGACCATCCTTCAAGTGCATCTCTCCCTTTTGCCAATTGATCCAAGGATTGACTTGTTCAAGCCATGACAAGCCAAGGATCACATCAAAGTCCTCCAGATCCACTACCCTTGCTCCAACAAGAGTATCATGCCAGGTCCCAAGGGAGATTGGAGTCATGATAGCCTCATCTGATCTTAGGATCTGGCCATTAGGTAATTTAATCTGGATTGTAGTAATGGATTTTCTCAATCCATTAGGCAACCTGTCTGCCAATTTTCTGGCAATATACACCCCAGATGCTCCACTATCAACAGTGAACTTGGCCTTTCTGATTCTATCAGGTGGCCCAATCTTGCCATTTATGGTGAACAACTTGTTATCGATGGCAGCAAGATGTTCAAGAGTGGCATCAACAAGATTTGGAGTGTCTATGGGAGCACTCAACAAGTTGCAATGTTCAACTACCAACTGCTCAGCCAGCTTTGTCAGTCCTTCACCAAGACCATCTAGGTCCTTAGGGACTGGTTGGATAAGTTGGGCTTCTCCAATGGCAGCCAATGCCCTATAGCTACCACCACTCATTTTTTTGGACACTCATTGGCAAGATGGTCAGGGGATTGGCAGGTGTAACAAAGCTTTCTCCATCTCTTTCTCTCCTTGGAGCCATCATTAACAGGTTTGGGCTTCTTGTTCTTCTTTTCCCATTGATTGAACTTGTTGGTCATGGCATTGAGTTTTTCCTCTTGTTGTCTCAACAATGCAGCATAGCCATGGTTCTTGTTGTGAAAGTTGAGTTCATCAATGGTCATGGCCCTTGTGATGTACTCATGGTATGGAGTATTTGACACTAAGACTTGGAGTTTGTCAAGTTCATTCCTAACCTGAGTCTTAATGCCACTTTGGAACCTTCTTGCCAGCATGTCTACATTCTTTGGTGGAGGAAGCCTGTCATAGGCAGCTTGCAGGTCAATTGCAAACTTCCTCACAGTTGTCTTCTGTACCATGCTCTCAAAGTTCCTTCTCTTGGTCTCATCCCAATCAAGATCAGTCTGTTTGAACTTCAAGAAGTTCAATTGACTGGCCCACCTTGCCTCTTGATCAGGTAATGACAACAACCTGACACCTTTTGATGCATCTGTCCATGCAAACAAGTTGTTGTCCTCCAACAATGTTGACACCAATCCAAGCTTTTCTCCACCAGTCATTGGTCTCCCAAACTGGAACTGTTCCATTTGGTCCAAATAGTTCTCAACCTCCAGCCACCATGTCTCAAAGGCTGCATTTCTGGCAGCAGTCTTGAGTTTGCCTGGCCCTTTGATGTGTACCTTAGGGTCCTTTGGCCTAACTGTGGCAGTTGGGTCCTGAGGTGGCACAATGAATGATGGTAATGGGCCAGTCTGTAGAGGTTGCATTGGGGGTATGGGGTTTCTTGGAATAGGTCGAGACTCTATTGGGACTGGTTGAGGGCCTGAATTCTGGTTTTGAAGCCTTTGGAAGGTTGCCATTAAGGCATTGAAGCCGGGATGTTGGGCTAACCCTTCCATAGATTCTTGGAGATGAGGTGGAAGCTCCATGCTTCTTCCAAGCTGCATAATGACCTCTGGTTCAATCTCAAATGGGGTCTGGGGCTGGTTGGAAGAGCTTTGGGTGGATTGGTCTGAGTTGAAGTGATTGTTTGCCATAATTGGAGATGCTGGATAGCTTGGTTTGGCTCTTATACTGGGATTTGAGCTTGATATAGAGCCAAGCAGCGGTGAGCACTGTGATCAAGCTACATCAAGCTAATGTAGCTTAACTTATTATCACCTAGATGATGATCAGTTCCTCAGAATGGTTTGAGTCCAATTGGTAGGCTTGATAGGATCCCAGGCCTAGAATAGTTGATCAGGCCATCTTAGACTGGTATCTTTCTCAATTCTGCCTATCAATTGGCTCCATTTTGATCATTGGTCTGGCCAGCCACAGGGGACTGGCCTCCAAAGGCCCTTGGCCAATGGCCAGTGTCCTTTGGATCAATGACCCAGCTACCAGATGAAAGAATATTCCGAGGGTGCGTGCCTCAGGAAGAAGATCTTCCTGCACAAGGGATTGTTTTCTACATAACTGACTGGTCACGTGTGCTCTACATCACGTGTTCCATCTGATCAGAGATCATTCTCACAGCCGTATAAGAGGCCTGATATGTGGGTCGGACTCCAGGGTCAGTTGTAGTCATTGGGTTCGCTCAGCAATACGACGGCTCATAAGCTTGCGGAAGCACGACGAGTTCTTCATTTCGCATGACTGTCGACATCTGGCCGCCTCTCCGCCAAGCAGAATCTGCACCGAAACCAAGCCGACGGAGCGGAAGATCGCATGCTAGCGGTGGGGGAGCAGCAGAGCTAGCAGGATGTTTTGCCCGACGGCGTCCGGCAAGTCTGCCCAATGATCAACGTCGAAGATGGGATGCAGTGGGAGTCGGGCGTGCAGATGCGTGGATTGCTTGGTAGCGACCGCCGGACCCATGCGTTATTGTATTCTGCGGGCGAGGGGAAGATTTGTATTTGAACCAGATCAGACCATCGCACGATCCACCACCAGCACGGCGGTGTCGTCGTCACCGTAGATGTTCAGTACTGTAGCTACCTAAGGTGGTGCTTGTAGGCCAGCTCCGATGCTCCGACGTCGCCGTCGAGCGAATGGGCGGTGCTGCGATATTGCTGATGAACTGCGAGGACGCCCGACATCTCCGGGTGGGATGGAACGTTGCGTGACTTTCCAAGTACGAACTATCACAGTGTTACCTATTGTGTTTGACAGCTGAAGAGGAGTCAGATGTCACAATAACGTGACTGCATGCGCCCGGCGGCATCTCCGTCGGCTGCAGAAGGAAAAGGTAGAGGTAGGGTGGTCGAGTCGTGTCAGCAGCCAGCAATGATCGGGCAGGTCATCGCTGGAATCCTTATCAGTACATGCCCGAGTACGACACGACACCACCACCACACTACCTACTTACTGGCACATGTGTTACATTCCCTCCATCGCCTTCCCCTCTGTCTCTAATCTATACATGTAGTCATCAGATAGTCACCTACCTTACCTTACTGCACCTACGCGACACACCTCCCGCTTCTGCCCGTCTTATCCCTCCGCGCATCATATCTCTCTCTCTCTCCAGTCCGCTCCGCCACTGACTCTCTTCACGTCACCTCCAACACGACCACACCGTCCATCCCTACATCTACATATCCGCCCAAACCTTCCGATCGACCAGCAGCGAGATCGACAATACCGCACCGCTCACACGACCCGGAAAACCTTGGTCATCATCCGTCCCGACTTCCACGTTCGGCTTACGACATAGATTCCCCCGGCCCGCACATCCCAGAACTGTCGCTCGTCAGGTCCCGGACACGACTCGAGCAGCGCAGCAGAACGTGACGAAACGAAACGTAACCACACCCAGCATCTGCCGACACGCATTCGGGCAAGAACATTACCCTCCAATCGAACCATCGTTGGCCGAAGCACGACCTTATTCACTCGCCGGTCCGGACAAGCGTCACCACCCTACAGGTCTTTGCTCCGGCTGCTGCACCACACTGCTCGTGTGCCGCTCACTCACGACTAAGCAACGAACCCGCTTCTCTGGCGCGCACCTTGTTTCCGGCCGGACTTCATATGTGGTCTTGGGCCCTGTCGCCGTCAATATGATGGTCCCTCGCTCCTTCGCCTACTCCTCGGCGACCTCCCCCTCCGCCGCCTCCCCTCCTCCCATGGCTCCTCGCGAGGACAAGACTCGACGAACATTCCTACCGAAACGAAGCGTGTTGAAATCGACATCACCACCGACTCCCAAACCAGTGGAGCGCACGCCCTCCGCGCCCGCGGCGGTGGCGTCGCAGCCGGTCGCGGTCCCGACTCCCCACCGTGCAGCGTCGCAAACCATGCCATGTCGCCAACAACGCAGATCAGGCAGTGCGCCCCGACGTAGGAAGCCGTCTGCACACGACCCCAATGCTCTCCCACCTGCCGTCGCTGCCTTGCTTGCGGTGACTGCCATTCCTCCACGCAGGCCTGGGTCCTTTCGTCGCACGTCCAGCGCCGCAACGAAGATCTCGATCGATGAGTTGGTGAATGAGTGGAAGAGCGATGAGGCGCTCATTGGTAGTTACTCGAGTAGCCCGGCACTTGAGGTGCTGTTGGAGGATACGCAGGACATTTCCAGGGATTACTCCCTGACCAAGGACAGCATGAAGGAGGACAGCTATATGAATGTTCGGTCGGTGTCGAGTGATAGCGTGCCCTCGTTGGACATGGACAGTAGATCAGTGCTTTCGGTCGGAAGTCCATCGACTCCTGCTTCGCTTCGCAGTCGTCGATCCAGCGCGAACCTCAAGAAGGAGAAGTCTCGATCCTTGCCGGTTGCGGGGGAAGCAGTTCTTGACCACCCACTTTCTCGCCCATCTAGGCAGGACGACAAGGATGATGAGTTGATCTCATACCAGCAAGTCGGTAAATCGACGCCGACGAAGTCGAAATTCTCCTTCAAGTCCAATCTCACGACATCATTACAGGCGCTCAGGAATGCGGCCATCAATTCTATTTCTTCCTTCACTCTCAGCAGCATGACCGCTCCCGCGCAACGATCCTCATCACAATCAGCATTCACTGACGAGATGCTTTGGGCACATCCTTACATATTCCCGCGCATGACTTCCGAGTTCCGACCTGTACTTGACGGCACTCCCTCGGAAGCACAACGTCGGTACCTCAATCCGATGCCACTTACCTTTGAAGAGCAAGAGGCGCCTTATCAGCAGGCGCTGCATGCTCCGTTCCTCGCAGAACAACCTGGCGACGTACCGAACATCCAACTTCAGACCTACAACCGCGGCAAACGAAAGTCGGTTTCTAAACGGGGCTCCTCGACGGATCCGCAAAGCGAGGCGGGACGTGCGCTTCTGGCTGCCGCGGGCGTACGTCAACGCGAGGTGCGCGAGAACAGCGATTTCCTGCGCGTCGTCGTCCTGGAGATGAACATGCGCCGGGTCGGAAAGCTGGAGACGGGCAAGGCGCGGATCTGGCTGCCACCGCGACAAGTCTCGCTGACGGGCGCGGAGCAGTGTGCGGTGGAGTCGGACGGCATTCCTCGCCGCTGGGTCGGAGAGGTGGCTGCCTACTGAATGATAGAATAGTCCAAGGGACGACGATATGGTGTTCAGCCCCCGATCTTCACGAGGAAGTAGATGTCACATATCATCCACATAGCATATAGACTTGTGGAAACTTCGCATGAAGGTCCCGAACTCCAAAAAAAATATGAAAAACAGAAGAATATACAAATCTCAACAAAACTGAAGATCTTTCTCTCATATATATATAAGGTATCCATGTGTACATGCGTGAAATACATGCGTGAAATACTTCCCTCGCATCTCGTCGCAATTCGCAGATCATGCCATCTCACGCCATCTCTTCGTATGTCCTGTACATGTGACATGTGACATGAGCCCCCTCTGATCTCCTCTTGTCATCCTCCCATAGAGGTAGGTGATGTCGATCACGCTCTGAAAATCCCTCATCTCACCTCATCACATCCCCCATTGCACATCCCCACTACAACCCTTGGAGAAGACTTGTACTGTAACCTGCGTGATTTATGCACACTGCGGTCTCGCTACTTACCTTACTCAGGTACCGTACAGTACCGTACGGAGTATATACGGAGTATATAAAGTGGTTCTTATGAGGTGATGCATAAAGTTGAATACAAGGTTGAAGGGATGTAAGGTGAGGTAAGGTACCTATACATGTTATGCATGGAATGGAAGGGCTGGATGGAGGTTATCGTATGTACCTTACCTCATGTCAAGATGGATGGTAAATGGGAGAGAGGAACACAAGACAGATGATGGAATGGAATTTTAAGGGTTCGATGGTCTGTCAGATGCATTCATCGTCTCGCTTTATAGCACCAACAAGGGCCAGGAAGATGTCTCGCGTGCAGTTCTCGGTCTGCCGTCGTTGAACAAGCGACACCAATCACACTGCATACCTCAATGAGGTAGGTCTGTAGGTTGTGCAGGTTTGCAGATGCAACGACTCTTCTCCAATCAATATTACATCGTGTACTCTACGCAGCAGCCTTGAGTCGTCACGCGCCATGGGCGCCAGCTCGTAGTGGTACGGCCATCTCAGGAGAAGACTGCAGCAGACCCTGATGATGTCGATGGAGCAGATGCGATCTATGCTGTTTGGCAACATTACTGTCGGAGAGGGCAGTGAGGGTGGAGGGAATGGGCATCGATGACTTCAAGCAGGTATGTCACGGTGTTATATCTGACATGGCTTCACTATATATCTGTTCCGCGGCGCACACATGCGGGACCTCACGTTTGGCTCGCCGGATTGGCGTTCGGGGACTCCTGGACTTTGACCGTCTCGTCGGCCTTGCCCCCATCCGCGTTCTCCGGCGTGCGGGTGCCCGGCTCATCACCCGCTGGCGAGGTGAGGCCGCTGAACGGCGTGACGGTGCCGGTCGGGGCGATCGGCATGTTCACCCCCTCCGGGCTGGCGGGGACGAGGTACTTGGGCAAGCCGTCGATGTGGATGCGTTTCGCGCAATTGTTGTAGCTGGCGGGGATGATCTCGATGATCTCGTCGCGCGGGAACTCGAGCGCAGGGATGTCGGTGGCGGAGCAGGCCATCAGGTAGCCGTAGAGCACGCGAAGCACTGACTCGTGCGCGATGATCAGCAGGTCGTTTTGTTCCCGCTCGAGCTCGAGGATGATGGGTTCGAGACGCACGGCGAGATCGTGGTAGGACTGTGATGGACAAGGTTAGCCTGGCTGTTATAGTGACAACGTGGACTACGCAGACTGACCTCGGCGCGTGGATAGCGATGATGGTATGGATCTTGTGCGTGCTTCTCCACTTCATCTGGGAAAGTCTCGCGCAGTTTGCGTTCACTCATCTTCTCGCACACGCCCGGGTTCAGTTGGCTCATCTGGCTGCGATGCCGAACGCGATACCCTTGCTCTTCGAGATATTTGCTCGTTTCGACCGTCCTTCGTCGTGTTGACGTCCATACGGTGAGCGGTTTCAGAGTCGTGGAGTCCGCGCCATGGTCGATAAGGTTCTGGCGTTCGGTCTCCCGGTGTTTGAGAAGTGTCTCGGACATTTTGCGGGCATACTCCTCGCCCTCTGCACTCAACGACGCATCAGCTTTGTAAGAATCCTCGTCCTTGGTGGTGCCCGCTCGACAGAAGTACGTCTGTCGGCTCTTGATGTGGAGGTTGAGCAAGTAGAAGACAATGCGCTGTGAGAGATAGCCAAAGGAGCAGTCGTTCACCACAACCCGCTGGCCGGCATTGATCATCTTCACGTAATGCAGCTCGGTCTCCTCCATGGTTTCATAATGCGGTATTCGAGCATTGATCCGCTTCAAGTAGTCCTTGACGGCATCCTCGGAGTCCCACGCAACATAATCCGGCGAGCTGATCTTGACAGATCGCACATTCTCCTCGATGATTCGCTCATCGGTGCAGTGGCTTTCAATGAACAACGTCTGAACGTTCTGCTTCTCGAATTCCTTTGCCAGCGCTCTGCGGCCAGAAGCCAGCGGGTTGACGGCATCGTAGATGGCGATCTGGCCATTTTCATGGTTGAGGAAATTGAAGATATCCTCACGACACTTCTTCAGGATCTTGTTCCTCATGAGTACAGTGGAAGAGGAGCCGTTCGGGAAGAAATAGTCATCTGGAACGTCGCCTTTCGGTCCAACGTATGCCCGGCGATAATCCCCTATCTCAAACTTAGCTCTCTATATATTCTGAGCTCATGGAGGGGTGCTTACCAAGATGGAAAATGTGCGTCTTGACGCCGAGCCAACGTAAGTATCGTGCGAGAGCAACGCTGATGTGTGTCTTGCCACGTGCGGGCAGACCAACAGTGGCGATCACTATCCTTCCTGAATGGAAGAGGCGTCCGGATTCGGTGGAGTAGAGCTGGGCCGGGGCCATAGACTCCTTCTCGGGCATATCGTGGATGGCATCGACATAAGTACTCGACCTCCGCCGGGAATTGAATGAACTGCCCGCCAGGTGGGCGTTCAAAAGAGTGTCCATCTTGCAAAATGCGTGTGCATGCGATGTTACAGGATCACGGTGGGTTCTTCTGAAGCCAGACGGAGTAATTGATGCAGTGGCAGGCTTTCACGTCAGGGTGGGGGTATTTAAGCTTGAGATTCACCTCGATAGTCTAGCTGCACCACCCAGGAATGTCGAGTTTTTTTTGCGGAATGCTTGCTGGAGCGTTGGGAAGACGACCAAGATTCAAGACGGTTCTATGGCAGTGTCGTCTGTCGTCGGGTTGAGTAGAAAGTGATTGTGAGCGGCGGGATCAGATAGTGGAGTATTAGCAAACAACTGATAGATAAGTGGTAGGGCGGTATCGGGACACTCGTAGTTCTGATTTAAGATCGTGAGAGATCTACTGTGGCACGTGCTTCCCTTGTGCATCGGAACGATCTATGTAGATACATGGCAGTAATCCGAAGCCTATGGAGTAAGTGAACTCGAAGGTAAGCAATTATTCAATTCGTCGTCGACTCTGTCGACGAAAACTCGAGAGATACGAGCGTGATATCAGGGTTTGGATCGTCTAATAAGCACGGTGATATGTGTCGGGCAAGTAATGATTGACTACCAGGCGACACGCTACATGTGTTGTATTCACTTGGTCGGTAATACGAGACGGTCATAGACAATAGCAGATAGCTTTCGAGCATTGCGCGAGGTGGACGATCATGGCTTCGGCATTGCTTTCGAAAAGACAGATCTGTTATCGTCAAAGCTTTGCACTCGAAGAATGAGCAAGTCCGGCCAGTCCTGAACCCGGTGCGTTCTGGTGCGACAGCACTACAATGTAAGCACAGCTCGATAGAATGCGCCTTGTGAACACTCGATGAAGATGGGATTGGAAGAGAGGCGGGCCCCTGGATCGTGTCATTCTCGTATTTGACGATTGTTGTCGATATAGCAGACACTCTCTTCGCAAGCTTGGAAACTGCGAACGCAGCTGATCTTCGGCACCAAGTCACTGACATGCAGAGGCGATTTGAGAAGGATTGTAGAGCAGTGCAGCGTGTAAGAAATGGGTCAAGGTCATAGAGTCGGTGGTCATCCTGGAAGCCATACCACGATTATTGACCACATCCGTCGTGAAGCTACGAAATGTTTCGCCGCTTTTGCAGACCAGCAGCACGGCCGCCAAAATATCCCAGGTCCAACATTCGGGCCTGAGCACACGAAGATATCTATCCCTTTACATATCATCCATCACCGCCGCGACCCGCCATCTACACCGTCTATCATCGTCGGTTTTGCGCGCGTGGTTGCTAAACGACATCCCCCTCACGCCTTCCAGCATTATCGAAGATGGCCGCCGTAACGATACCGTCCGAGAAACCTCTTCTTACCCCCATTGACGTACTCAAACCATCACCCGAACCGTCTTTGCCAACCCCCAGAACGAACAGCGCCCTCGACCCCGTGCTTGACCTATACAACACCTTCGCGGAGAGAAGAGAAGCACTTGGGCTGAGCAACCCCGGCACGGTCGATGCGATCGCAAAGGAGGTCCAGCGGGATGTATTCCTTACCAACCAGACCTTCTCCGGCCTTCGCGCGGAGTTGAACAAGAGCTTCTCCATCGCTCCTCTCTTTCAGATCAGCCATGCCTTCGCTAGTGGAAGCCAGATGCTGAGCCCATACACATTCTTGGCTCTGTATGGCACCAACAACGTACGTGCTCCTGCATTGCCAACCGCCCCAGGAAGCTCCCAACTGACAACTCGTCCATCTATAGATTCTCTGCCAAGCGCAACTCGACTCTGACGCCTCCTTCAATGCTCGATTCAACACTCGTCTCACATCTCGTCTCACCTTCAAGACAATGGTACAGATCCAACCAGCATCAGGCATGTCTCCTGGCGGCTCCCAAGTCTCCGTCGAGCAAGACTACCACGGCAGCGACTTCACCGCGCAGCTCAAATCCATCAACCCTTCGGTCCTCGAAGGAGGCCTGACGGGCATGTTCATCGGCTCGTATTTGCAGTCCGTCACTCCTCGTCTATCGCTTGGTTTGGAAGGAATTGTGCAACGACCAGGAGGTGGAATGGGTCCAGAGGCTGCACTCAGCTATGCCGCGCGCTACAAGGGTGATGATTGGATCGGTAGCCTCCAGCTGTTGACTCAAGGCGGGCTTAATGGAAGCTATTGGAGAAGGTTGACAGACAGGGTAGAAACAGGTGTCGATGTCAACCTACAATTCGCCGGTCTTTCAGGAGCAAACGCGATGATGGGCGGCCCCAGGAAAGAAGGCTCAGCGACATTGGGCGCAAAATACGAGTTCTCTCGTTCGGTCTTCCGCGCGCAAGTCGATAGCCAGGGCAAGATTGGATGTTTGTTGGACAAGGTCATTGCACCCCCGGTGCGAATCACGTTTGCCGGCGAACTGGACCACGTCAAGGTGAGACTCTACTCGCGGAGAGGGTTACAATCAGGACATTTGCTGACCAGTCGTGCTTAGAACTCTGCCAAACTCGGCCTTGCAGTCTCGATCGAGGCATCTGGAGAGGACCTCATGGAACAACAGGAGCGCATTTCGCCTGCATCTCCACCATTCTAGATCCATCATCTTTAGACCCATTCCAAATCTGGCGACTTTATCTTCACTCTGTACACTACATTTCGCAGATGCATGCGATCTCCTGCGAAGCGAAGCAGGATGGATTGGCCAACAGGGACCGGCTGGAAAAGGTTGGGGCCGTGTATGTTATGTGTGCGTGGAGATCTTTGACAGCATAGCGGGAGTGTATATGCGAGGATGTGCGACATGCGGCAAACCGCCGCATTGTCCGCTCGCTGTCTCAACCAGGGACAACCATGAGTCGGACCAACGAGATCATGCGTGTGCGATAACTCGGGTGGGATACGTTTCGTTTCGCTTCTCCAGGGTTGTATGTATGTATGTACTATACAAGCTGAAAATCATCCACATCATGTCAAGGCCTCTCCCGTATATCAGTATCCAGCGATGCTGTTCAAATAAGACCTGGGAGATGACACGGGTTTGTTATGTTCTAACATTAGCATTATATGCCTATCCAAGATGGCAATCGATATATGATGTATATATGTTCGAAGAAAAGCCTTGCGGCCGAGATAATCTGCTGCTCCCGAAAACCACATTCGTCACTCAAGTCTCTCCACCTCAGCCGTGCACTTTCGATGGATACCCTGTATTACACACTGCATCGGTCCAGCCGATAGTCCAGCGTACGCTGCCCATGATGACGATCATAAGCCCAAACGCAGCAAGCACGCTGCTCGCGCCGTAGGTGTAGGCGTGCCGCCGCCGGAGACCCTTCAGCTCGTTCGCGAACGTCGACACGGTCGTCAGACAGCCGCAGAAGCCGTCTTGGATGCCCTGCAGCAACTGGCAGCCTGTGGCCCCGCCGCCGGCGAGCAGAGATGGCGCGAGCCTGACGTGCTGTAGGTCGTAGCACATGGCCTCGACGGCGGAGCCGAACAGGTTCGCGGCGAAAGTGCCGAGTGGGAAGGCAGGCGCGATGCCGTTGAGCTTGACGCTCGCGTAGAAGCGCACGAGGCAGCCGATAGGGGCGAAGAGGAGGGCGAAGAGGACTTCACCGCGCCAGGCGGTGTGCGTTGGCCAGATGCAGAGTAGTAATGCGGCCAGCCAGCAGCCGAAGCCGAGGATGGGAATGCTGGGGTCGAGCATGCGGCGCACGAAGCGGATGGGGAGCTTCGGGGTGTATGGATGGAGGGCTAGGGCAAGGTGGGCGCCGAGGATGAGGCCGCCGAGAGCGAGGCAGAGGGTGGTCAGGGCGACAGCGAGGATGGCGAGGAAGCTGTAGCCATCGTTGCGGGGAACGGTAGAGGATGGATTAGATGCGACGCGCCCGAGACGGTGGTCGATGGGTGTTGGAAGACTGTTGGACAGAGCGAGGAAGAGATCGCGTTCGAAGCTGGAGAACGAGGTGAAGCTCCCACAAAATCCCACTGCAAGGCCGATGTATAGGGGAATGGCCTTTTTGCGATTCGTGCGCTCCGCCTCATCGAGGTGCTCTGGGTCAAAGGACACCGTTGAGCGTCTGCTGCCTTTGCTGAACCGCTTCTCGGCGTGGGGTTTCCTGTCGCTGGCATTGATCAGCCACCATTCGTCGCGAAACAGTGCTTTATCTTCTGATAGAAATCCCATCAGAACGCATCCGCCGAAGTTGGCCCACACGACAGGAGTCACGATCGGCGTCCCCGGGTAGAAGGTTAGCCACTGGACTCCCAAACGTGCAAGGGTTCCAAGGAATGAGAAGAAGATGAGGTAAGAGATGGTGTAGATTTGTGTCCAGAATGAGGAGACATTCAGCAGAGAAGGGTCCGTGCGTTTGAGAAATTCATTCATGTTCCGAGACGCAAAAGGTCGATCACTGGACGCATTGTCCTCTGCAAGTTTGGCTTCTTCTTCATTGCCGATATGTTGTGGCACCGGAGATGCGGGAGTCTCGATGATATGCGGTACGGGTGGATTGGCATCAGGGTCCTGTATACCGCTCCGCCGCTTGGCTGCTTCACGGCGGCTGAAGTTCCGTATCGGTCCATGAGAGCTTGGTCTGTCCTCGGTACGTGGTCGCTCACTGTCACTCTGCACAGGAGGCTCTGCTCGGGCTGAGGTCAGATTGTCGTACTCAGCCGGCTCCTGATAACTGTTGCGACTTTTACGAGACATGCTGCGTTGGTGCTGATGGTAATCGTCCTCGTCGCCATCGTCCTCCAAGTAGACTCGTCCAGGACGTGACTCCTGCACAGGAGGACTGGTGGCCAACGGTCTCAGGTTCTCGTAATCGAATGGTTCTTGATAGCTGGCAAGCTCTCGTTTGGTCGATCTCGATGTCTCGCCACTGGTAGGTCTGGAGGTGCGTTTGAAACTTTGCTGGTCATAGTGGTTGCTTCGACGTTTACTGGCCGAAGTGGATGGTCGTGACGGAGTGGTCTCGAAAAAATCGGACGCTCTCTCGCCTTTCAGCCAGACTCCCTCGTCAGCGGTAGGATCTGCCATTCGAGAGTCCAGTAAGGTTCAGAGACGCGGGAGCTCTCCACCCAGATGTCACCGCGCCACACCAACAATCCTGGAGTCTGGATAAATATGTACTGGCTTGTATCGCAGAAGTCCTGATGGCAAGATTATAGTAACAAGCAAAGCCTAACGCCAAGGTGGTGGTATGTGCTGTTTCAGACGATTATGGGCGTGTTGTTGGTTGAGACCACGGTACGCGCACGATCTCGAGCCCCTGTGTCGGGATCTGAGGGAACAACCTAAATTTCACACGGGCGCCATGCGATCCGGCTATTCTGAGCCTAGACGGCAGACATGCCGGCGCTATGTCATTGGACGTGTAAGTTCCACGCGGCACTCCAAGTGGGCTGTGTATGCACTGTGCGACCGCATGCTTGTGGTGATTCTATACCTTCTTCGCCTGTCTCATACTGCTCAAGCAGACCGTATTTACGCTGCTCGCCCTGCTGTGGATCCCTCAGGTACACGCCAGACCACAGAGACCCAGCAATTCTACCTCTGGACGCGCAGTATTCTGCCATTGGAGCAGCCAAAAGTTGTATGGCTTGCATAGACGACCGCAAGAATGGCCGGCGATGCAGACCCTACAAGACAAAACCTCGATGGCATGCGCAGGAGACACTCCTCCCATGAGGACCCGGACCTGTTGCGAGCCGCCCAAGAAATCGCAGAGAACGATGTACCCACCCAGCGAGTACGTTTCTCCGTGGATGCGGACAGGCGGTCGGTGAAGAAGCGGAAGAGTGATGAGATCTCGAGGGAAGATGGGCAACAAAGAAGCGTTCGCGGTCCCGCATTGGCGATAGACACCCAAGTCACAGAGCTCAATGGAAGGGCCAGTGGGTCTACAATACCTGTGGCAACGTCGCCGTCTAGCATGATCTCTCCAAGGCAGGACACTCTTGGCAGGCATGCAGTCCCTCCAAGTTCACCAAGATCGGCTAGAAATCGTGGTTTATCGCTTCGAAGTTCATTGTTCGCGAAGAACATGAACACGCGAATGACAGGGGACTCTGTCATCGAGATGAGTCCCATCGAGACTTCTAGCACAGACTCTGATCGGCCACAGACTGCCAACAAGAAGCAAGCAACGTCAATCACAGTCACACCCATAGTAGAGAGGTCCCAGTCTGCATCACCATTTGCTTCATCGGCACCATCATCATCATTCAGGCCCTCCTCCAGGAAAGGCGTCCAAGGTATCTCGGCATTGCCGCATTACCAGCAATGGGTTCAAAGTCAAGCGCGACGGCATCTTCCAGTCGGCTATGTCAAGAGTGCCTATGAACGAGCACGCAAGTTCGTGTTACGAATCCAGGAAATCCCCCCGTCAAAAGATGGTCGGCACATAATTTTGGACCCCTCGCGCAAACATCCTCTCACTGATGAACGTACGACGAAGCCGTATATCAGCAACCTCATTACATCTTCCAAATACACAGCTTGGAATTTTCTCCCACGACAGTTGTTCGCACAGTTCTCGAAACTGGCCAACTTTTACTTCCTGTGTGTATCGATATTACAGATGATACCTGGCTTGAGCACCACGGGATCCTACACTACAATTATCCCTCTGCTCTTTTTTGTATCTTTGTCCATGGCGAAAGAAGGTTACGAAGACCTCAGGCGATACCGGCTGGACAAAGCGGAGAACAATCGCCGGACCAAGGTGCTTCACGCATATCATTCGACATCGTGTGCCGATACCGTCGACGTAGAGCAGGCAGGAGCCTCCTCAAGTCTACTCCACTGGGCGCCTGTAAAATGGCACACGTTACAAGTGGGTGATGTTGTCAGGCTTGAGCGCGATGAAGCAGCGCCAGCTGATCTGGTCCTTCTCAACTCCCAAGGGGCTAACAATGTAGCCTACATCGAAACGATGGCCCTTGATGGCGAAACAAATCTGAAAAATAAGCAGCCTGCCGCCGCTTTGACATCTGCATATACCTCTGTCGAGTCCGTTGCGGCTTGTGGGGCGCAGTTCGTCGTTGAGGATCCCAACCTCGACCTGTATAACTTCGAGGGCAAAGTGACCATCCACGACGAGACCGTACCTTTGACAAACAACGAAATCATCTATCGCGGAAGCGTGCTTCGTAACACACCCGCGATCCTGGGAATGGTCATCTATAGTGGTGAAGAATGCAAGATCCGCATGAATGCCAACAAGAATCCGAGAATCAAGGCCCCTTCACTGCAGGCTTTAGTCAACAAGATCGTCGTCGTGGTCGTCATATTCGTTGTTCTGTTGTCACTCTACAACACTATTGCGTACGAGCTTTGGCAAGATCCTACCGAGTCATCGTCATGGTACTTGACCGATGCCAGTGTGGGGTTTGGACCCATCTTGACATCTTTCATCATCATGTTCAACACCATGATCCCTCTCAGTCTGTACGTTTCGCTGGAGATCATCAAGATCGGGCAGATGTTTTTAATGAATGACGTGGACATGTACGATGAAGCCAGCAACACCCCCTTCGAAGCCAGGACTTCAACGATCAACGAAGAACTTGGTCAGGTCAGCTATATATTCTCGGATAAGACAGGTACACTGACTGAGAATGTCATGAAATTTCGCAAGATGAGTGTCGCAGGCACGGCATGGGTGCATGATGAAGATCTAAAACATCAAGAAGAGCAGGAAGAGAAGCTGTTGCACAAGAAACGAAAGACCAGAAGCAAGGGAAAGCAACCTGTGCGAAAATCATTCATACGAAGATCGACCACACAGACTTTGGGGGATGGGCTTAGCAATACATTCGGCGAACATCAATCAGAGACAGGCTCACTGCCGAGAAGGTCAGCGTCTTTGTGGAGATCTTCAGCAATTCCCGAAAAAGCACAGCCCGAGTTGTCAACGACGGAGATGATACGATATATCCAGCGGCGGCCACACACAGTGTTTGCGCGCAAAGCCAAGTTGATGATTCTTTCCATGGCGGTCTGCCATACCTGTCTGCCCGAGAAAGACGCACACGATGGAAGTATTGACTACCAGGCGTCAAGTCCAGATGAGCTGGCCTTGGTCAGAGCGGCTCAAGAATTGGGTTACATTGCTTGCGAGCGAGATGTGTCAAAATTGACGGTGCAAACTTATCCTCGTGGGCCTAATGAGCCTGCGGAGTACGAAAGCTACGAAGTGCTCGATGTGATTGAATTCTCCAGCAAGCGAAAACGTATGTCATGCGTTGTTCGCTTTCCAAATGGCAGGATCTGTGTTATGTGCAAAGGTGCAGATTCGATGGTCATGACCAGGCTACGACTGGCTGCATTTGCGCACCACAAAATGTCCGAAATCGAGAATCGCAATGACAAGCGCAGAAGTATGGAAGCTCAGCAAGCGATCGTACGCAAAAGCAGTCAAGTGACCCGATCGGGTAGTGTTGTGAGCTTTCCACGGACCAGTACGAATTTGACACGGCCTTCGACATCAAGGAGGAGTATTGGGAAGCTAGCGCCGATCAAGGATAATATTGACTCCTGGCTGAGACATCGAGAGCAAGACGTGTCATCGCCAGCATTAGACCCCTCGCACTATTCACCAAGACCGTCTGCCCAGCTGAGTAGACCGTCCATGGCACGCTCAGACTATCAGCAGTCTATGGTTTCCGAGTATGAAGAGGACGATTTGGTGGAAGAAGCGCTTGTCGTAGACGAGAATGCTGTTGTTGAGCGCTGTTTGCAGCATACCAATGACTTTGCTACAGAGGGTCTGCGCACATTGTTATATGCGCATCGATTTCTGGAGGAGGAAGAATATCAGAGCTGGAAGAAGATCTACAAGGATGCTACCACTTCATTAGTCGATCGGCAGATCATGATCGAAAGAGCAGGTGAAATGATCGAGCAGCAGCTAGAATTGAGCGGTGCAACGGCGATCGAGGATAAGCTCCAGAAAGGTGTTCCCGAGACCATCGACCGGCTGCGAAGGGCGAATATCAAGCTCTGGATGCTTACAGGTGGTAAGTCTATACTCTGTGGCACACAAAAACTCAATAGGATGCTAACCACCATGATATAGACAAACGTGAAACGGCCATTAACATTGGACACTCTTGTAGATTGATCAAGGATTACTCCATGTTGATCATCCTGGACCACGAAACTGGAGATGCCGAGCAAAGCATCGCTGGAGCAATCATCGACATCAATCGTGGTGGAGTGGCGCATTCTGTGGTCGTGATCGATGGCCAAACATTGGCAATGCTTGAATCTGACCCGGCTTTGTACACCTTATTCCAAGATCTGGCTATTCTAGCGGATTCCGTGGTATGTTGTCGAGCATCGCCAAGTCAAAAGGCGTCGCTTGTCAACGGCATCCGTAGACGTGTCAATCGGAGCGTCACGTTAGCCATCGGTGATGGTGCAAACGACATCGCTATGATCCAAGAGGCACATGTCGGCATAGGGATCACTGGAAAGGAAGGCTTACAAGCAGCACGAACATCGGATTATTCTATCGCCCAGTTCCGCTTCCTCACGAAACTCCTCCTGGTCCATGGCCGATGGAACTACATTCGCACGTGTCTGTACACTGTGTCGACGCTCTGGAAGGAGATGTTCTTCTTTCTGCTTCAAGCATTGTATCAGCGCTCTACTGGCTACACGGGAACTTCCCTGTACGAATCCTGGTCCTTAAGCATGTTCAACACGCTCTTCAGCTCGTTGATCGTCATCTTCATCGGCATCTTCGAGAAAGACCTGCACGAATCCACATTGATCGCTGTCCCCGAGCTTTACACCAAAGGCCAGCGATCTGCTGGCTTCAACTCCAAAGTCTACCTCTGGTGGATGTTCACTGCTGCTGCGGAAGCCATGGTGGTCTACTACACCATGTTCGGCCTCTTCGCCTCTGCGATCTTCACACTTGACAACGGTCCATTCGCCATGGGTGACCTAGCGTTTACTGCGTGTATCATTGTCATTGCTACGAAGGTCCAAGTCGTCGTCCAGCGCAACAGAACTTACACCACGGCGATCGCTTGGGTGCTGTCAGTCGGCGGCTGGTTCCTGTGGAACATCATCCTCGCCGCACTGTACAAGAGCAATAATGAGTACAATGTCAAAGACGGTTTCTTCACGCGCTTTGGTCGCAACGCACTCTGGTGGCTAGTGCTCATTCTGGCCACCTCGTCGTGCCTGCTGTTCGAAATCGCTTTGGCTGCACTGCACGCCGCTTTCTTCCCGACAGACGTGGAAGTGTTCCAAGAGCTCGAGTCGGATCTTGCGACCAGACGGCGATTCGAAGAGGCCAGCGCGCCATGGCTTCAAGCAGGATGGAAGCATGGCGCCAAGAAGAGCAGTGTGGAGCTGCAACGTGAAGCTGAAGTGCAGGCGGATCGAGAAGGCGCAGTGCAGGAGCTCCTCGATCGACCGCGGGTCATGGAAGAAGGAAGAGTGTCCGGCGTGGACACTGAAGAACAACGAGTTATGATCGACGACGGACGGACAAGCACCGACATTCAGGAGGTCCTAGCTCGCCGCTTTGGAGGCGTGAGGCGTGAAGGTCTGACGTCTCCTGCGTGAACATGCATCATCCTACTAAAAGCATTGCATACCTACTTATAAAACCTATGATATCCCCGACACAACGAATTCTATTCAGCTATGTATACATGTGCAATGAAGTAAATCAACGCCATCGAGCAGGCTTTGTTGTTAGACAATAGTGATATACTGGACCTCATCTACGTGTAACGTAAGAACATATTAGGGTTGAAACGCTTGGTATGTCACATGAGCGAAGGCATTAAGTTTCATTTCTCGTAGCTGGAATGAGAGTGTGGTATAATCGAATCAGATGGCCAAATATTAGTGCTTCAATCGAAGCTTTTGATAACAGACCAACAGGAAGAGAAACAAGACCCAGTCAACAGAATCATAGCTCGCCAAACATAGTGCACCATCCCCGCCGCTCAAATGTACCTCACACCATCAAACATCCGGTCCGGCCGTCGCAGCGGCTCGTAAGCCGTGCCTCGCCGCCTCTCTTCCTGGCGTCGGCGATGGCCTTGATTGAATGCCGCGTCAGGATAGTAGCCTTGGGCAGCATCTGTCAAGCGTCTTTGAGGCCGCGGCATGGATGGTGGAAGATACAGCTGATCCCGAGGGTAGTCGTCGTACTCCGGCCTATGTAATACGACAGGTTTTGGGCCGTTGCGGCGGTAGCGTCGCATGGCCTCCCTCGAGCGATCGCGGGCGGAATACCCTGCGCGAACGTCGACGGTCTCGTTGCCATACCGCTTAGGGCCGTAACGAGCTTCGCGCAGCTCGCTGGAGCGACGACGATGGGGCCTGCGTGGAGGCTCATAGTGGTCAAATCCAGGTGGGGTGGACGGTGGGGAGAAAGCTTCTGCGACAGGATACTGCGAGAACACAGATGATGCGTTGGAGTAGCGGGTGCCGTCGGAATGGGCGCTACGAGGACGCTGGTCGAAAGTCAGGCGCTCAAGCTCCGCCTGTAGCTCGGCGTACTCAGCCCGCTCACGCTCCAGCGCGGCGCGCAATCTGGCCTCGCTGTTGGAACGTAAATGACTTCGAGACCGACGCTCCGGAGGTGGAGGTGCGGGAGGTGCGGGAGGTGTACGTGCTGCTAGCCGTTGAGGATAATGATCGTTATCGGCATGATTGTTGACCACATTTGGAGCATACTGCTCATGAGGCGGCATGACCTCTGGATATGGCGTGAATGGATTGTTGCCGGTGATTTGTCTTGCTGAGTATGCATCAACAGGTACAGCAACCGCCGGCAGCTGTGGTGGATGTCCATGAGGGTCATGATTGATGGGATCAAGGTATTGAGGGCCTGGCTGATGCTGAGGCACGTGAAGCTGATCTTGCCAGCCCTGCTGGGCATTGGGATCTTGCACGTAGCCGCCCTGCTGCTGGTGAACGGGATGACCTGGCGAATGACTTGTCGGCAGATTCTGCGGGTTCGGAAGATTCGACATTGGAGGATCGTCGAAATTGAAGTCATGGATGCTGCTCTTCTTTGGTTTACCTTTCTTCTTCTCCGACTTCGGCTCTGGTATAGGGGCGGCAAGATCAATGATATCGCCTTCCTGGTACCCACCCAAGTTGGGTCTGATGACAGTGCCCCTCGGCTTGTTCAGCATCCTATCATGTCGCTTGAGGATGACTTGGATCTTCTTGATTTCTCGAGAGTTGAAGTGCCACTGCCCAGACTTCTCGACGTGGACCAGAACCCAACCAGCGTGCGGGTTCTTTTCCTTAATTTTGTGCTCATCGATTAAGCGATTTATGACACCTCGTTGCGTAGACGTGAGAGACTTCAAATGGTGCGCAGGTCCTGCTCCTGTTGCTTTCTTGTAGGCGAGCGCTATTCTTTCGAGTCTGACGACGGTTAGCGGAATTACTAGACGTAGATTGACCTCTAGAACACACTTCCGCTGTTCAAATGGCAAGGCTTGCTTGCCCACACGTTGCCAGCATTTATTCTCTCCAGGCTTGGCTGGTGCAAGCTCTAAGACGTAGCCGAGCAATTCTTCCTCAACTGGCTCGTACACCTTGAGGGATTTCGGCTGTTTAGTCTTGCTACCATCCACTATTCCACGATGTGGGTCGTCATGATACATCGGTACATCAGGGGCTTGATGGTATTGGTCGTCTATTGGGTAGACCGTGCTTGGATGCAGGGGAGTATGAGGAAAATTGTTCGTCATGACTGCTTGGCCAATGTAAGGCGGCAGATTGTACTTATTTCGGCGGTGATTGAGTAGACTTGGATGCAGTGGTGCCCAATATAAGGAAAATGTATGAAAGAGAAAGAAAGAGCCGCCGAAAGCAAATGCGAGCGATGGGGCGGTCTTATTGCCTTGCTGACGAGCCGGCCGCGACCATGTTACGCCCCGGTGGATCGAAGGCAGCTGGTTACCGCAACAGAGAAGTACGATGATAGCAAGTTGCATGGCCTGTGAATCGAGGAGACGAGCCTTACCAAAGAGCCAAGTAAGGCTATGACCCTGTACCCGGGAGAGCTTGACTACGGTTACGTATCGAAGAGGCCGCCCGCATGGGGGCTTAGGCAAGTGGATACCAAGACGCAGTATCAGCTTTCACCCAAGCAGGAAGACATAACATTCCCTAAGCCGGCACATCAGCATCCACTAGCCATCATCCAAGGTGTTTGTCGTGCAAGAGGCAGCCCACTGAAGGAAGGCGTTTGACAAGGTCTATTCAGACGACAACGCGACGACTGGCACCACTCAAAAAGATCGTGTCCACCTCACGGGTCTAGATGCAAACCTTAGATCAGAATGCTCTCCGGTGAAGCTCATCTTTAGTCTTCTGTCACTGGCCACAGACGATTTTGAAACGAAGACGGTACAGACATCCTTACTGGACATCTTCTCCCGCTCGGGACGTCAGCAGAGCCTAGAAGCTCGGAAGGATTGCAACGCCCTGAGAACACCATCTTGACTCTCGTGCCTTGTGTCCGATCAGATGTTGTAAGGCTGGGAGCTTGACGAGCCTCGGAGCTTCGAGTAGTACCGGGAGCCAGTGCAGTCCATTTAAGGTATCTCGCGCTTCGCGTTACTGCCAACGCTGGTGTACGTTTTGCGCCTCCTGCGACCACTTTGCTGGCCACGATCATATTTGTCGACAGCCGCGAGAGCGATACTAACGTGCTTCAAGATGCAATGCAAGCAGCCCAACCTCGTGGAGCATGATGCCGACAGGGTGCGACTTGCCGCGACTGGAGCTGTCGGTCTGGCGGGGCAAGCTTGTTTCGCTGGCAAAAGCCACCTGCAGCCTCGTCGAGGAGCTCTTGCTTGACTGCCAGCGCATCACTTTATGCAAGCTAAGACGGACTGGACTTTGCCTTGGTTGTATGGACGCGGACTGCCGGCACAGGCGAAGAGCTACCGGGGTTGTGAGTGCTAAACCGTCGCTATCCTGTGCTCGATCGGGTCAGCTCGACAGACACCGGTGGATGGGCGATCGGCCCCTTATCAGCAAGGCGAGGTCTGGCCTTTGATCGAGCAGGGCGATCAAACAAGAGGGATTCATCACCAACTCGCAAGACCTGTCAAACTCAAGTGAGCTATTGGCGTGCTGCTGTTCGTGATGCGGGACGAAGCTGATGTCTGTTTCAAGCATGGTTGGAAAGCAATGTCCCCACTTGCCGGCAGGACAGTTGCACACCCACTAGCTCCTGGCTTCTCGTCGCCAATCACATTGCTTCCTGCCGTCTACATGCCTCGGCCAGAAGCACAGATGTACAGTGAGGTACGGACAAGAGACACTATCGTGGAGATAGGTCTGATCACAAGGCTGGACTAAGGAATGACCCTAGTTCAAGACGAGCGCAGATGTGATTGTCATCACGTCAAATCAATTCAAGATCAAGATCCGTGGCCATGGACCTGCAATCGACCCAACCAGTACCCTAGTCATATGCTTAGATGACAGCTACAAGGGGGATTACCAAGGAAACAGCTTGGAAGACTACCTATAATAAAATGTGCCGGAGCACTCAGCGGTACCAGTAGACTTCCACTCCACCTAGCGTTGGTCTCACAATCCTCCGAATACTGGCAGCATGAGTGTCAGCCGCTCGATTGTATGATTGGTGATTAACTCATCACTTGTAGCAGTCTGCCTGAATGCACTTCTAGCCTTGTTGTAGATTCATCCCGCCAGTCGTGAGAGCTGACCAAGCGCACGCATCCCGAACATCAAACCCTGCGGAGCCACCAATCTCTCCGGACTCTGCCTCGATGCTCTTCGTACGTGCGTTTATCTGGGAGCAATGTTTTACTGCCCTTCGCCCAGGCGGATACGCCACATGTGCCATTCCGTTCCCTGACCAGGCCCTCTTCGTTCGCAAAATTCCACGCGGAGCAGCAACTCTCAATGCATCGGCAAGGTGTCCAGATATCCCAGCATAGCATCAGACCTCGGCGAGGTTCTGAGACTGCGCCGAACCGACCATCAATGTCCCGTGGCTGGCGATGGGGGTTGAGATACTCGACATCGAGCATATGGAGCACTGCGAGGATGTAGCCTTTGGGAAAGGCCACTTGATCTGCTTGGCCGACGGGTTCGTCTTGGAGACGCTGCCAGACCGCTTCTAAACGATAATTTCCGATGTCGTAATGTGGTATTTCTGCGCGAAGGGACTTGACTGAAGAGATACCGTCAGCTCACGTTCAAGACAAACGAGGACATCTGAAGGCCAGGCTTACGGCTGACGCCTCTCGATTCCCTCCTGCATTTGTTGTAGATCGCCTCATATACCCGCATCGAAGGGATGGTCACACGGTCAAAATAGGACGTTAGCCCAGGCACGATCCAGTCGGCGTCATACCCAAGATCTCGCCAGCCTTCATCAATCCCTGCGAAGGTCAGTCAGGTCAGTATCTGTAAGACGTCGACATGATGTGCGTTTGCATGCTTACTTAGGAACACTATTGGCTCCGGTGTCAGGGCTGCAACTCTCCTCAAGAAGCATCCCAGCAGCTTGAACTCTTGTTCTTCTGCATTGCGAAACTTGTGGATCTGGAAATGGTCAGAGGCACGACCAATGCCGCGATTATGCTCGAGTGTTCCAGAATGCTTATCGATCCATATGGTCTCATACTGATCTGCCTCAGCAAGCGGCATACCGTTGATTCGTCCTTGATTAAGGATGTGCACCGGCTTCAGGTGGACACGCGTTGGTCTCTGCTCATAGAAGCATAGACTCTGGGCTCGTGGCATGCCTTCGGTGATCTTTCGATAGTAGCTCAGAAGATGTCCGAATATCTTGTCAGTTGCATGCTGTGCCCTCACTTCAGCCGCGACAAGACGAGACCCACCATAGACTTCTTCTGCGGCTTGGGTAAGCTTTCGGATGCCGACATCGTCGTTGAAAGGCGTGCCGAAGGAGACAAGTCCGATTGTCGCGCAATACAGCCCAGGATATTTTTCTTGCCAAATTCGGGCTGTGACGAGCAGCTGGAGGAAAGTCAACCAAGCATAAATCGATCTGTTGCCGATCTGACTCACCTGTATCATGACAAGTCCGCCGAAGCTGTGGCCCAAGATAATCAATGGACGCCTTAAGCAGTCCTGTCTCAGTCGTCAATCAAGCATGTCCATCGACTGGCGATGTACAGATCGCGAAAGCTTACCGCTCTTGCGCCCTGCAGTTCAGGAAGCAGTCTATCGGCAATCACTCTCGTGGGTGCTTTTTCAAGGTCCTCGCTGAACCACTGCGACCAGTAGCCATATCTCATGATCCTCGCCCGCGGGAGTATAGCCGGCAACATGGTCAGATACGAGAGCCAGTTGATGTAATTCGCTTCGATATAGCGATCTAGGGAATCCTCTCTCAGCTGGCACCATGTCTCGTCAGGGTGAGCACCCCGGCCATGAATCGCGAGAACACTAGGCAGTGTCAGTGTCTGAGTGATAGGCCACTCGAATCCGCGGACTTACTCGAGTTCGGCGTCCGCCTTGTCGACTAGCACTCATAGACCGAGATCTGCCTCAGTTATTTCATGCCGCATGGGCGGGCGGGGAGCTTTGAAGTAGGGCTGGCGAGACATGATAGTGATCTCGACCGAGGTCAGTGGAAGATGTAAGGATCTCATTAGCTCGTCCGCGCGCGAAAGCAGTCGCCTGGATCAAGTATTTTGGCTGTAAGTTACATGAAGGGGTTCGCGATCGTTCAGCAGCATGTGCGTATACCGCAGAGCGTAACCCGCGTCAATCATGGCGTGGCATCAAGAAAACACAGCGGCGTGAGGTTGCACATGGACGACATGCTATGGGGCACATGAGCTGGCTGTCAGATGTACAGATCGCGCAAACACTTGACGTATAGCTCTGCGTGATTTGCTTGGCTACCTACCTACTGTAGATTCAGAGACTTCTGTAAGACATCAAACCTGCTTCTGACCAACGAATAGACGTATGACCGGCCAGATGCCGCGCCGGTGTATATCCCATATCAATCGAGAGTGATCACTACCCACCGAGTAGCCTCGTACAATGCGACCCAACCTGTCAGTTTCGTCCATCCACTTGAGCTGTGGTACCGTGGTATACTCCCCGAGCTCGAACTTGTCGTTGCTGGCAAATATGAGCTTGTCGAAGCCGCAGCTCCAGTCCGCGTCGAATCAGGACCGTTGGCCATACAGATCTGATCACGACTGCTGGCACATGCAGCGGTGAAGACTGCCTGTCTATCTTGCAACGACGTGTTGAAGTACGCTTTCGCCGAGCTGACAGTGAGGACAGCATCTTGCTGCGGCGGACCAGCCGACCAATTCCTGATTCCAGGTCAGTAAAGACGTAGATCCTGGTTGCTAATAACACGTAATCTTACGGATCTCCGTTCGACCAATGACTCAGATGGATCTGCCCTGGTGAGTTCGGTATGCTGTCGTAAACGCTCCACTGATATGTCCCGTTGGTGTAGAAGTCTACCCGGTCCGGCAGCCGGTCGAAGCGATACTCTGTGAAACCCATCGAGGGTGGGGAGGCAAGACTATTATCCATCAGACTGCTGGAGTTGGCGGCGTTGAATCCTGCTCTGACCGACGAAGGAGATTGTACTACAAGTTGCACCGCACCGCCAGATGTGGACTGCTGCCTTGAAAGGATCTCCATATCAACCTCCTGACTGTCGTTGTGGTAGAAGAAGGCCGCACCGCACGTCCCGGTGACAGGCGTCGTGCGCATGGTGGAGCGGAATGAGCCGTAGAGGATGTCGTTACGTGTGCTCGCCAGCTCGGCCATGGGGACCAGCTGATCAGCACCGTACGAGATGAGGTCGCTACGTACCCACAGCTGAAGTCCAAGATCACCGGCCACGGAGGAGTCGTTTCCGTGGTTCAGGATGACATTCCCAATCTGTGCGGCTTTGCCGAACGGACCTCGCGCTGCGGAGGCTGAAACATTGTATTCTTGTACCGGCATCACTGGTAGCATGTAATCAACAAAGTTGCCGTCCATTCGTACGTTCCTCGAAATGAGACATGTACCATAGACCTACCTGCCACGCATGCCCGGCTTGACTGGACCAAGTGACATCGTTCCCATGTTGGAAGTCCGTCTCGATGACATCCGTGAAGACCTGATGTTGCGCATCCGCGGTGCTATTGACGACATATCCGCACTCGCATGTGGCCAGCACCGTCCGGCCCAACAGAAGAAGAACGAACAGCAGCAGCAGCATGGCGACGGGTGTGCCTCGAGATTGCTGTTGCAGACTGTACTATGGATGAGTCCGCTCATGCGCTTCGTAATGGTGAAGCTGGTGAGTACCACGATCCGTTGGACTAGGCTTAGTAGTGTAGGACAAGCAAGGGGTAACGTAAGCGTGCATGAGAATCTGTTATGTGTTTGGAAAAGCAGCTTGTGCGCCAGTAAGGTCAGGTCCATTAGGCTCCTGTCTGTTTACCTGCTTTGATCAGGTGATTGTGAGTTACTAGCAAACGCGTTGTCTCAAGCAAACACACTCGTTTCCCTGAGACTGTGTCTGTCCCAAACCCCAGCAGTCGTACAACAATACGGATACCGGCAAGCGAAGTACAGCTGTGTTGCAGACGGAAACTCGGAGGTGCACGCGCAAACGGTACAACAGACGGTCTTTCGGACATCTGACGAGGACTGAGACATGACTTGAGAAACGGCGTCGAGTATGAGACATTCTATGCACGAGGTAGTGGTCTTGGGAGACAGTTTGGCTTTTCCACTCACATGAATGTATCGCTGCCGTGCAGGGCAAACTCCGTGTTAGGCACGCAATCTTCTAGACAGAGCGGACACCCGCAGCGCACTCCATCCTTGAATCTTTCGCATTTCATTGTTGCCTGTCTGTCCTTCCTGCCAGTTCCATCATGACTCCCTTGCCATTGACGCAATAGCAAGATAACGGCTGTATGGGCCCGAGGACCAAAGGATAATGAATGTACTGCATGCACCCAGCAAGCGCGGCAGTCTGCAAGACGGCACCTCGCGACACACTGCCCATCCCGCGTAGAGAAGCAATAGAATGAATAAGAACAAGAAGTGGAAGTCGAGTATAGCCCGCCCCCCGCCTGTAACGCCCGGAAACCTTCCCTAATGACTGTGCCCTTCGAATTACTCACCTGGTACGCCGAGCATTGAAATCAGACATCATTGCGCGAAGAGATCGTAGTAGAGGTCGACATGAAGTGGAATGGTCGTTATATTTCCCGTTCGTTGGTCTTCGTGTATAAATGCCTTGGGATCAGATCTCGAGAAACCAGTCTGCGACTTATGGCGCTCGCCACGTCTCAGACAAGTCATAGAAATTACTCTTCCACTATAGGAAACCCGATTCGGACAGCAGTCTGCATTTACGAAAGCTATCAGCATTGCCCAGAAGCTGTAAACATGACAGGGACACCTTACCTTGCAATCTTCTCGTCCTCTCGTTCCCTCGGCTCCACCTGCAGCGATCTCTCGTACATCTCATGAACGTCGCCCGCGCTCTGCATGTTGCGCAGTATATACTCTTGCAACTCGTTCACCGTTTGCAAGCCATATGGCACATTCTGGTACTGCTGAATGTCACGAATGACTTCCGCGGTCTTGGCACGCTTCGCGAAGTTGATCAACTGGGTCTTCTTGATGATCGACGGGATACCGTCCTCGATGAAAGTCAGATCCGTCAAGTAGATGCCGAAGAAGGGAATGCAGGGAGGGTTCGCCTTGTGCAGTGATTCACGATACTCCAGGAAGTTCTTCGTGCTGCCCATCAAGCTCCTCATGGATTCCAAGGCCGCCGTGGTCTTCGCATTGACTCCCGCCCACGTCCTACTAAGGCGGTGAATCGGCGCCGAGCCGAGAGCGGAGATGATCGAAGTGAGACATGAAAAGTTGTTGAGCGAGCGACACTTGTCAGCGATGTTGACGAAGTGCTTGATGACCACCACGCGCCGTTTGACGTCGGCTTGGGTCAGGATCATCTGCGCCACCCAGTTGGTGAGTTGGTTGGAATGCAAGATCAATGCTTTCACATTCTCTGCGGGATCGGGATCACCAGGCTGCAGCTTCTTCTGCCACGTCTTGTTCAAGCATTCCGTGGATTTGATCTTTCCGTACAGTCTCGATTCGATGATCGTCAGCTGTCTGGCAAACTCCAGAGCGTCGATATCGAGAAACTTGAGCTTCTTCATGTTCTTGGGGACGATCGGACTTGGGTTTTGTGCGCTCAGCGTGAGAATCAATCGCTTGCTTGATGCATCCTGTCCTCGCATTCTCTGCTCGATAGCCGTCATGAGCGGCCCAGCTCCCGGCGTGCTCGTTGACTGCACGGTATCCTTTGCAAAAGCATAGACCCGCCCCATGAGCTGCTGACTGGCATCATCGTTGGCTTCCATCCAGTAATTATCGAACCAGGATTTCAGAATATTGACCACTCGGAATCGGATAGGCTTTTGTTTCTTGTCTACCCAGGTCTGCAATTCAGTGCCACCAAGTCCGTACGGCGGCTGAATACTCCAGCGCTTGACAAGAAGCTCGAAAAGCTCAGGCGCGGTGGTGAAAGATCGATAGGTGAGCAGGAACGTATTGTTGAATGGTGAGTCTAGACGATCATGCCTTGTCAGCTGCTCCACCAGCCCAACCAAAGTGCCGCCACGTAGGATCGGAGGCTTCGCTTTCGTGTCATAGGCCATCTCATTCTCATGGTCAAGTCGAAGATAATCGGGCATTTCTTCCAGATCTCTGGCCGGCAGAGTGGCTGGCGGAGCTTCACCGAAAAAGCGATTGACTCTAGCATTCTCGCTGTTCTGCTGAATGGCCACGACCGGATCCACTCCAACAGTCTCGCCCTCTGCAACGGATGTTGATTGCCCAGCAGGGATGACACTCGATCTCTGGATGTTCTTTGAGTCGTCCCGCGAATGCTGTTGGACGGATCCGCGGTTCTGTGCATCCTTCTCAATGGCATTCTGAGGCATCAGCTCCGACAGAAGCTGCAACGAGAAAACGATCTGAGATACTGCGGTTTCTAAATCTCGGCCGGCGATGCTCACACGATTCAGCCGTTCTTCCAACGACGGACCTCTGACTTCAGCCCATTCGTCCGCGAGTGGTCCCGCAACAGCCTGACATGCTACCATCAGATCTGACGTGTTGTCGTATAACTTTTGTTTGTGTTCCGCGAAGTCGTTGAGTTGCGGACTGGTGAAAGCAGAGCCCAGAGGTGCCAAGTTGATCGACTCAATAGCTGACATGTATGGGCGACACACCTCCAAGACCTGACCGCCCGCACGACAGATTGCGTCACCGATCTGTTCGTGTCGTGCTGGCGTGATGAGCTTCTCTCTGAGCACAAGATGCTCGTCGATTCGTCGAATGCTAGAAATAATCATTTTCTTCAGATCATCCATGCGCTCCACCAGCTGCGGGTCGAGTGCTGCTGTCGGCTCGGTATACGTGTCTGGTTCGTCATCCATGAATGACATCGAAGTGATAGCGTCCTTGGAGTTTAGTCCATTGCTTTGCCAATTACCAGCATTTCTGCTTCCGCTAACGAATCCTGGGGTCAAGCGGGGAATCTCTTCTCCTCTCTGCTGACGAGCCACCTCTACGAACCCATAGACTCCATGCAAGACACCATCGGCTTCTTGCAAACATTTCTGAATAGAGTCCGGAGCAGGCCAGTCTGCCGCAGCAATATGGGAAGACAGGACGAGCTTCGAGAACCGCGACATCATCTCTCGGAAGTGTGGATAGAGGGCTTTGTTGGTGGAGATGATCGATGGGTTGCCTGAGTGGTTGTCGGTTGTGCCAGATCCGGCAGCGAGCAGTAATCGAAGATGATCCGAGATGTCCTCGGCCTTCCTTACGAATTCAGATCGATCGTCATCGTTGATCACTTCTCGATATCTTTGCATGGCGCGTCGCATGTCTTCGACCAGATAGTCCCAGGTCAATGGGGAGGTCTGCGCATCATCGAACAGGCGATGCGAGATAAGCGGAACAGTGGCTCCGCTAGGTACTGAAGCGTTGGCGAATGAGTTCATAGTGGTACCAATTGGTGGTATGCCCTGCTGCATCTGTGAAAATGACTGCGCAGAGGTTGCATCTGACAAGTTTGTGCGCGAGTCGGTCATGGGGAACGCCACACTCAATGAGTCTGTCGATGTGGCAGGAGACACGCCGTTAGAGACGCGAGAGCGACGTCGCCGGGGCTGCCGGATCTGTGTCAGTGAAAATGATCACATCGTGAGGGGGAAGTGGAAGAGGGTCAAAACATACGCCTGAGATTTGCGAGCCACGTCGCACAGAGGTGTCCTCAACCTCTGACGCTGAGGTGTAATCGGACTCCTCGTCGCGCCTGTACACTCCTGCCGCAAGTTCCGCAGGCGGTCGCGTCTGATCCGGTATGAAGACATTCGTTCTATCGCGGGGGCCGGTTTCATTCACAGAGGTGGGGGCCTCCAGAGGTAGCTCCATAGTGCTTTCCCCCGTCAACGTGTTGAAGTAGAACAATCTTCCATCTGGCGTAGCTTGAGGTATCCAGAACGCGGCCTCCTCTTGCGTAGTTGGAACCCTAGCATGATTCGAGGCTGGCCCACCATTCGTGAGCCGCTCCTCATGCTCACTATATTCGCCTTCGGACTCCTCCGTCTCCGAATCACCTGTATCTCGGACGAAGCTATTCCCGTTGATGTCATCGTAAGGTGGCTGCACCATTGCGCAGTAGTTGCTCGGAAACCAGCCCCGGACTCCATGTATCACACCATCCCACCATCCACTTTCCAGCTGTGTGATGACCTGGATAATGTCGCCCTGGCGAAAACTCAGACTCGTGCGGTCGTCGGCATCGTAATCGTAGAGTGCGCGCACATACAGCGTGCCGGGAGGTGAAACGTTCATCGTAGCTCGTTGGGCGAGGTTGCCGGCCGTACACGGATTCCTCACTGGAGACGATTTTCTAAACCTGGCGATCTACGCGTTGGTCGCGACTCCGGTGAATGTAGTGTTGCTCGCTCGCGGGTGCAGTCATACAATCTCCTCCGACCGCGCATCAACTGCAGTATTGGACAAGTGCGCTGAAAGTCCACCTTGCGTCCGGCTGAGCAGCGGCGATGGCGGAGTCGTGGCCACCACGCTGGTGCAGCATGCGGACTTGCAGGCCAGTACCGGTCGTCACATATGTTTCGTCAAGTCGGCAGCAGAGGCATAGGTAGGTCTCTGTAGGAGGAGGACGACGCTCCCCTCAGTGATTGGTCATGGAGGGAGAACCACAAGCGCCAGCATGTGAGGGCATTGGTTTTGCCAATCACGTGGTGGGGTTGGATTGTGACTGGACTGGAGGTACCGCAGTGTACCTAGAGTACAAGTACCAATCTACTCCAGCCGACCAGAAGATGCCGCGGCGAGGCCTGATGGATCCTACTTCAGTTGCTGCACCTCGATTCGTCGACTGCGGTTGAGTAACTTGTACAGACCGTCCCGAAGCGAACTTACTTGCGTCTGCTTGCTGCCATACTGGGCAAGGGATGCATCGCATCGATTGTTCTTGGTGATGTGCTCCTGCGGGTGCTACTATAGTCCACCTCCGCTACTACTACAAGTCTACGACACCTATGCACTGTCCGAGCCCCGTCCTATATGTCAGGGCACGATGCGCCTACGCATGAGTGGCTGGCTTTGGGTAGGCAGGGTTGCATGCTATTGCATAGACAGTTTCTATGAGGCGATAGAACACAGCTTAGGTGCGCCATAGTGAAGCAAATTGTGCGAAATCCGCGTTTGTTTTTGCGGCAAACTTCTACTGTTAGCCCCAAGCCAGGATGCTAAGAATGGAGTAAACAATTGTGTTGTTCACCTTGCAAACATACAGGAAGTCTTATCGTTCCCAGGCGGGCAGCGTGGAGGTCTTGACAGTACCTCGTTGATCACAGCTTGCCAGTAGTCTGGCAGCATCACCTCCTGAATCTGCTAGAAGAAGACAGACATAGACTGAGTGATATCTATATATGGCCAGCTACTAGATCGGCCGTGATGTTCCTCCTCGAGCACAAGAAAGGATTTGACGATGGAACGATCTTATGCACAACCCGAGACGCTCTTACGAGGTCCGTTGTTTGACACTTACCTACCTGCGAGTACAGTGCTGTTCTGCTGAAATGGTGTCTACACTACCTAACATGGGATACAGGATGATCGATTCGACATAGTCAAGCACTTTCAGTGGTTGGGAGTACACGTCTGAGATGAATTGCTTCCACATATATCCAGTGTCTGACCCTGATTCATATCTAGCAGCACTTAGACATGGAAGTAAGCGGTCGTACCGTATACCTTACCTTGAAGATACGACACCAGATGGAGTGTCACAGAGAGGTGGCACCGTGGCACCACCACTGTACGTCCGCGGACATGGAGAGTCTCGCATCATGATCGATTGTAGTCATCTTCATAGTCGTCGTTGAGTAAGCAACAAGAGAACGGATCAACGGTGAAATGAACGAAACTCCAGGATGTGATCGAGAATATTGCCCCACCACGGCACATTGTACCCAGCCCGCACATCCACTAGGAGCACCAACCGACCTCCCTGTCACTCGGGACATGCGGAGGCCAGCAGCCAGCTTCCACGCGAGAGCCGCCGACCAACTCTATTCGAAGCCCGCTCAACTTAGCATTGCTAGTTTGCTACAAATGAGAAATTGATTTGCCAAGCTGATGAGTCGTTTAGTAGTATGTTTCGAGAGCAGAACTCCGCAAGGATCGCAACCATTTATTACCGAGGACCTGATGATGTAGGGAGTACCCGAGCACTTAATGGGCAATGCTCGATAGAAACATGTGAATATTGCTCCTTGAAGCATTCACAACGGATTTGCATTAGCGGTGCCGGCGCGGACATATATTCTGATAAGGCAAAGGAACGGGCACCCGGGCAAGCAACGTGTGATTACGAAATGGTTTCCGACATGCCGCCTTATGCGACTTGGGGATCCAGCTTGTCACATAACATACCGGCCAGGCACGTTACCTTTACGCAGAATCAAGCCTCTTTCCGCAAGACACGGGTGCGAGGATCGAACGTGTGCTGAAACCTTGGAGTCTGATACGTTCGATGCCACAGGAACCGATCTCATGCCCATCCCACATCCTGTCGCTTACTGGAGGCGTGTACGGCGTGAGGTCAGGCCATCACACCTTGTTCGTCCACCACGTTGCGTGGGAGCCGCACATAGGCACGCCCCGCCCGGTATGGTCTCTAGGCTGCTCATCTCCGTCTGCAACTTAGAGACAAATTGTTGTTCCGCCATGATCCCGTGCGATTGACCAACTGGGGCTTCCCTTTGCCTCTGCTTCGTCCGATTCGAATCATGACGGGCCACGCGAAGACAGTAGGAGAGGGTGAAGTGCAACTGAGGGGATTGATAGCTGGCCAATGTGCGAAAGGAAGATTGAGGGACCGTGCACAAAATATAATTCTCCGTCAAAGGAGAAAACGTGGCGGGCGCCGCGAGCGGCTGATCAATTTGTTGGCAAGGAAAGTTGAAGATGAAACGAGTGAAAATTGTGCGGTCGCAGCAAGGGGCCACAGGGACATTATTATCCCATTAGATGTGCGAGCCATATGCCACATGTGTCTCGGTGGCCCCACGATTCGTATCGAACACCTGTCCGTTGCTGTCGATACGAACATGTATAATACAGTACCACGCTGCCGATTACGACGCCAGACATGTCGCAGGATCATCCATGTCAGACGGATCCGGACGCTAGGAACGCTTCTCTGCTTCCCCGGCCGGCAGCCCGCTCTTATAGCGCAAACGTCCGGCTGCCAGGAACAAGGCGCTGGGCCCGAAGATCAGACGATCGCACTGGTTGATGAGAAGTCTGTGCTGTGCACGCAATGTCCGGAGACGATGGACAGTCGAAGGACTCGCAACCTACCATTGGGGAGAGGGGTCATGCGATGCTTTTGTAGTATGCAAGATACTGGGATGCCAAAGGTCAGAGACGAGCGGCGGTAAGCATAAAGTGTGTTTGGGTGCAAACCTTGCCGCCGCCGGAACTCAAGCTTGGGATAGTGCTGCGCGCAGACCGCTTAGAAGTGGGAGCTGGCTCATGTCCCGCCGGCCGGGCGAGCGTTTGCACTTCCGGCAGTGAATGACGTGCGGCCGGGCGGGATGCGATGATGAGAGAAGGGGAACTCAGACATCTGGACAGGAAAAGGGAGTGGCAGGGGCGAGGGGTTTGTGTTTGATGATATGCGATTCTTGTAGTGCCGTGGCCAAGATGCAGCATCCGAATGCGTGCCGTCTGGTATGATTTGGAGGGCGCGAGTCGGGCTTCTGATCTCAACAGCCTGGCTGACGCTTTCGTCAGCTGTGGCGGTGAGGATGTTCGGTGCATGCACAGAAGAGATACCTTGCACATGCATGATCGGTGGGGCGCCGCGAGGCGGTCGGTGTGAATGTTAGAGTCTCGATTGCAGTTTTTTCTTCATGTCGCGATGCGCCGACTTCAGCTTCCTACGCAATCATGGAGGGGCGTACATGTCGATAAGAGAAGCACGTGCGAGGTTCGCCCAACGAGCTGCATCTGTTCAACAAGCATGATGCATGTATGTAGAAATATTCTATTTGCCGGTGGCACGGCATGAGTATGGGCAGAGTTGCGGTAGTTGGCGTAGGCTGATCCTCACCTGTGGAAGCGCATGAAGACGGACGCCCAGTGTGAATCGTGCAGATGGCGGTCGTCGTACAGCCGGAACTAGTGCAGAGATGCGCACCCATCAGCATTACTGCATGCAGCCAAGCTATATGATTGGAATATCGGGTCTGCAAAGCGTGTTATAATGCTGCACTGTACAGTAAGGCAGAAAGGTTCCGCCGTGAAGCTAACTTAGGCGTGTGGGAGGCGGTCGTGCGTTCTCAGAACTGTCCCCCGCTGCTTCTTTCATCGATCTCCTTTATGCCACACCCCTCCAACCCTCCTTCACCACAGCATCACCATCGCCGCGCATCATCTTCCCCTGCATCATCGCCGACACCATCACCGTGGTCCGCTCGACATCACGCATCTCCAGTCCACCCCTTGGCGAACCAGCCAAGTGCGCCGCTGTGCCCTCTATGACCGCGAACGACCAGACGCCGTTCTCCGCCTCATCATCGATCACCATCGCCAAACATTAACAATACTGAGGTCGCTGATCGAACGAGACGCCCCGTCGCTCTCATCCGGACAATTCCATCAGCGCATTCAACATGTCCACCGTCGCCGGCGCCATGACCTCTGCCTCGCCTGTCTCGCCGACGGCTACCCGCAAAGCCTCGGGCGCAGGAGTCGAGAAGAGCGAGAAGGAGAAACGATACAAGTGCCAGTTCTGCAATCGCGCATTCTCGCGATCCGAGCATAGATCTCGACACGAACGCTCACGTAAGTACCTCTCTGCACGTTTATCTGCCGACCGATCTGCGTGGCGGGGCACTGGAGCTGTCAACGCGACGAACGAGTCGACGCGCAAAGTGGGCTGGCGGGGTTGAAGATACATCGAGGACAAGTATACTGACCATCAGCCATCTACACAGACACCAAGGAAAGACCTTTCAAGTGCCAGAAATGTCGCAGCACATTCGTCCGTCGGGACTTGTTGCTGCGACACGACCGCACCGTCCACGCAAAGGACGGCGGTGTGCCTCTGCAGAGTGACTCGAAGCGACGCAACACCAGCGCCAGCAAAGCCTCCCCTACCGGCCCTCCGACCACAGAAAAGATACCCGAGCTTGATGATACCTCTCTCGAGCAATTTGGTGATGGGAACGAGATGTTTGGTGTCGAACAGGCTGCCATGCTGATGGCTAACTTCCACCAGAAGGCCGCCGACCAAGATGTCGGCGCCATCAACACGGAACCACACATCACAGCTGATGGACCTCACTTGATGGAACCATCCATGCCGTACCCAGGCTCGATGACTCTGCCGCAGATGCAAGGCTGGGACACGATGCTGCCGCAGAATGTCAGTCAGCCGAAGCCCTCGTCCATCACGTCCAGCCTGGACCAACACCACGATCTAGGACTGCCGTACCCGAGCAATCATTCCGTCACGTCTGGATCCATCACATTGCCTCCATTGATGGAACGAACCCACAGTCTACAAGACGGACTACCGTCGTTTACTTCATCTGCCATGATGGGTGGCATGGGCACGCCGGGCGCACTCTCGCCCTTCCCATCGATGATGGGCCCAGTCTCGCCTGTTGACTACCGACGATCGCCAGGCCCGCCACAGCAATGCACCATGGCCAAGTCACCTCAGATCACCACCGAGGAAGAGGTCGCCCGCATCATGGATAACATCCGTCATTGCGACAGTGAGGGAGCCCTCGTTGATACATTCCGCCTCCCACCTACTGCCATTCTCAACCGGTACATGACGACGTACTTCAACTACTTTCATCATCATCTACCGTTTCTCCATCCGGCCTCGTTCAACCCAGCTACAGTTCCCGCCCCTCTGCTGCTGTCTGTTTTGTCGATCGGCGCTCTTTACACTTTCGAGCAGGATCAAGCATACATGCTGCATATTGCCTCCAAAGTATTGGTCACTCAATTCCTACAGAAGAAAGACAATTTCAGCTCTCGCAAATGCCCTCTCTGGATGATGCAAAGCTCACTGCTCAACATGAGCTTCGCTAGTTGGAGCGGTGACCCCAAAGGCTTGGAATGGGCTTGTTCCATCAAGAGCTTGTTGGCCAACATGGTCGCAGGAAATCGATATGAGCTCAAGCTCCGCAGCGAAGCTCGTGAGGGTCGTCAACCATGTCACGAGGAGTGGATCGAAGATGAAGGCTGCAGACGCACCTACTATGCCGTTTATATCTTCTTTGGCTTACTAACCCTGACCTATAACCACACGCCGGCAATCAGCTTCAATGAGTTTGATACGCTCGAGCTGCCAAGCTCCGAGACGTTGTGGAACCTCGAGGCAACGGACAACGACAGCTGGATCGAAAGCTTGACCGCCTCTACCATCATCACGTTCAGAGAGGCTCATGACACCCTTTTCCAAGGTAAAGATGCTCGATACAGTGCCTTTGCCACGCGAGTCATGATCAATGCTCTCTTCTTAGAGGTGTGGTACCACAAGCGCAGTCCCGAGGCATTGCAGGACGTGGTCACAGAATATAAGCTACGCTTAGCTCTCGCGAGCTGGGAGACGTCACTCAAGCTTTGTGAGCCTGAGACACTGGTCGTCCAGCTCAGCGCACCTCACAAAGGTCATCCCCTGATCTTCAACGCGATGGCCATGTACCGCAACACACGTGCCAGACTGTCGGTCGACCTCAAGAGTATCCAAGAAGCTCTTCGCTACCACGATTCCTACGAGGTCGCCGCTGCGATGACCCTTGCCCGGGATAGTGTGAGGCGAGACGAGGAAATGCTCAACGTTATCAAGTACTGCTTCGAGTGCATTGAAGTCGCTGCTATGCAAGGCATCCGGTGGGTGGCTAGGACATCAGCGACAAACTGGAGTATCGAACATCCTCTGTGCGGTCTTGACCTGATCGTCATCCTGAGCCTGTGGCTGTGGCGGGTGGAGCACGATGAAGAACCGGCCAGTGACGAGGAGCAGGTTATGTACCAAAAACTGCGCAACCTGTTCGACGACGATTCCGTGGATGGCTTCGGTCAAAAGCTCAGCTCGACAGTGGCAAGATTGTGGGGAAGTATGATCGATGAGGTCGTGGTTTGGGGGTAAGTGCAGCATCTCGATGTTCCTTTCCGCGCGTATTGACTGACATGCTCCAGGATCACGAAACTCATGGGCGAATCGTTCAAACTCCACGCTCAAGCACTAGGCGGCACGGACTTCGAAGACACCATGATCACCGAGCCAACCGCCGACAACACCGTCACCAACATGGCACCTCACGCAGCTGAGGTCGCTGCCTACTGAAAGCTAAACGACCGCCACGAATTTCCTTCTGACTTTTACCTTGTTGTCACTTCACTTGATCGCATCTCGAAATCTCCTTACGGCGTTCACTGGACCACAATGCCGCAGTAATTACGCGGCAACATCGATCAGGATCTCCGTTCTTCACTCTTTCCTATATCGTACATTGGTGGACGGCGCTGGGCCACAGGAAGGACGCGTCGTCACCGACACATTTTCTTTTGATTACCACTAATAAACTCTACGCTCACGAGTTGATTGTGAGAGCGTGCTCACTGGCCCGGCAGGTCCGGCAGTGTTTGCGATTATCCCGGTCAGAAAAGTGCGTTGTCTACAACGACACGTGAGCTCCCCTCTGCATTGTCTCGTTGCCGTTCGACTCATTTGTTAGATACCATGTGCGTTTATTCATCTTGCATTGCAAGCTTTTCCGAGGGATATCCGGTCGTCCTTTTGTGGCGGACGTGGTGCATAGCGGAGAGCTTGGCTTGGGGCGTTCGATTTGTATCATATTGGGTTTATAGTGTAACGTTTCACCATCATTCTTCACAATGGTACAGATTGAACATGTCGAGTGCAGGCGCACATCTCAAGAATAAAGATGCATGATTCTACCTCGACCTTGAAGCATCTTATGCGTCAAAGTCTTGTCGCTAATCGCGATCATATTCACCCCGTAGTGAACACCAAGCAGACGGGAGCTTTCTACCATTATCAGCGGCATTGCGCGGGGCACTCGAACGTAACCGGGCTCATTTGCCGTTTATGTGTTGGCATGTGATCGAGTCTGGGGTTTGTATCGATTCACAAGGTTTACGTAGCTCGTCGATCAATGTTCAGTCGTTCTAAGCGACGAGATACGGTTTCACGGTAATACCTAGGGCTCTGAAGACGCGATTCTCGAATTTGTGTTGCTTCAACAGCAGACAGACAACGGGAAGTTGCCCCACCTGTGTGCGCATTGATTTGTAGCTCGATTCCTGGACTGCACGAGAGCCACCTCACGCGATCATCTATATCGCAATTTGAATAGCGAAGCTCTGTACAGCGAGCACCTGGAGTCCTCTTCACCCTACCATCTGACCTTCCGACTCCCTACAATCTCTTTCACGTCTCGTCCTAGGTTGAGTTCCGACAAAAATACGAACCAAGCTTGACCCTATGCTGCCAACCATCTGGATATAGTTTGTCACCAGCTTCGTCGCCGCCATGTCCTTCCTCTTCGACAAGGTCAAAGGCGCCCTTGAAGATGCAGGAAAGACGATCAAGGAGACCGTCAACAAGACGACCGGTCATACGCACTCCCACATCCACCCTGCAGGCGAATGCTCGGACGGCGATAGTCACCATCTGCATCGCTTCCAATCGTTCGCACCACAACGCGAGGGCAATGATGCGAAATGGTATGTGGACGGATGTGGCTACATGCATGCTGTGAGTGTTGCGCTGGAGAATGCTGGTAGGAACCGATCATTCAAAGAGGGCAAAGCCGTTTTCTGACCCTCTAGGAAGTCCATGAAGTGGTGATAATGGACTGGTGGTTGAGTCCGGAACTGTATCTGCGACGGCCCCCTGCGGCGAACGAGCAGTATCGCCTTGACCGATTGTTGTTCGCCGCAGCGGAAAGGGGAGTGCAGATCAACATCATCGTGTACAAGGAGGTCACGCAGGCGCTGACACTATCTTCTTCGCACACCAAGCATTGGTTGGAAGACAATGACAAGACCGGCAATATTCGAGTGTTCAGGCACCCGGACCATCTCCCGGACAAGCAGACTCTGGCCTCCAGCTTTTGGTCCTCAATCAAGGAAAGTGGTATGAATGCCGCGAAACTTAGTCAGTTGCCCGGAGATGCTCTCAAGGGCATATACGGCATGAGCGAAGATACGATCCTGTACTGGGCGCATCACGAGAAATTATGCATTGTAGACGGCAAGACGGCTTTCATGGGTGGTCTTGATCTATGCTATGGCCGGTGGGATACCAACCAACATGCCATTGCAGACGCACACCCTGGCGATCTCGACCGTATTGTGTTTCCTGGCCAGGACTACAACAATGCCCGTATCATGGACTTCTCGGATGTGCAACATTGGCAGAACAATAAGCTAGATCGAACACACAACAGCCGTATGGGCTGGTCCGACGTCTCCATCTGCCTGCAAGGCCCAGTTGTGCAAGATCTCCGAGCACATTTCGCTCAGCGATGGAACTACATTTACTACGAGAAGTACGATGTAAGGAAGGACGTTCGCTATCACCCCATCGACTATCGGCCGAGCCGGGTCGGTATCGTGGGTCACCCATACTCGCAAGACTCTGTCGAAGCAGAAATCCAAGGCGAGGGCCAATATGGCCACTTTCGGGAGAAGATGCGCGAGCAGTACGAGGTCAGTCATCTCCGCTTGAAAGAAAAGATGCGGCATGGATTTCACCAAGATCCGGACTACACCGCAGGATCGCTGGGTGGGACTGAGATCCAGGTCATGCGATCGTGTACGAAATGGAGTCACGGAGTGGCATTGGAACACAGCATCGCCAATGCATATATCGAGACCATCAAGAACTCAAAGCATTTCGTGTACATTGAGAACCAATTCTTCATCACCGCCACCTCACCTGAGCAAAAGCCGGTGCAAAACAAAATTGGCGCGGCGATTGTCGAGCGCATTGTCCGCGCGGCTCAGAACGGCGAAGACTACCATATGATCGTCAACATGCCGTCTGTCCCGGCTTTTGCAGGTGATCTCAAAGCGGATGAGAGTTTGGGGACCCGAGCGATCATGGAGTTTCAGTACAACAGTATCAATCGTGGCGGCCACAGTATCATGGAGCAGATTGCAGCGGCCGGGATCGACCCTCTGAAGTACCTACGCTTCTACAACTTGCGAAACTACGATCGTATCAACATCAGCACTGCTATGTCGAAAGTCGAAGAAAAATCAGGGGTCAGCTACGACGATGCACGCCGCGGATACGACCAGCAGTACGCTCAGACGTTGAACACGGCCGAGTATGGGAAGGAGTACGCGGTGGAAGGCAATGGCAAGGCGGCGTATGATCGATTCCAGCAGGCCGCACAGGAAGTCCACGGCTCTGAAGCTGATGTGTTGGGGTCGGGACGGTGGGACACTGTCGCAGAGTGCTACATGCTGAACGGAACAGACATTCGCAATGTGCCTTGGGAGGGCGATGCGCAAGGCGAGATGGACGCGTTCGTGTCGGAAGAGCTATACATCCACAGCAAGCTTCTGATCGCGGACGATCGCGTTATCATCTGTGGATCCGCCAATCTGAACGATCGTTCTCAACTCGGCTCTCATGACTCCGAGATCGCCGTGCTCATTGATGACCCGGTCGAAGTCCACACGACCATGGCGGGCAAGCCGTGGACGGCCAAGAAGTTCGCCGCATCGCTTCGCCGTCACATCTTCCGCAAGCATCTGGGTCTCCTGCCTGTGCAAGACTATCAACGGCCGGACGCCAACTTTATGCCGGTCGGCGTCCCCAATCAGTACGACTGGGGCAGCCGCGAAGACCAGGCCGTTGCAGATCCACTCGACTCCGCCTTCATGGCGCTCTGGCAGCAGACCGCCGCGACCAACACGGCCGCCTTCGACAAAGTCTTCCACCCTGTGCCGTCCGACAAGGTCCAGAACTGGACGCAGTACGATCAATACTACTCCCGCTTCTTTGTCAGCGCGCCCGAGGCTAAGGAGAAGGGGAAGGATGCGTCGAAGCCGTCGACGTGGAAATGGGGTCATGTCATTGCGGAGGGCTTCTCGGGTAACCGACCAGGGGAATATGGCGGCAGTGTGGCGGAGGGCGTCAAGGAGGTCAAGGAGATCTTGAGCACGGTCCGAGGCAATCTGGTGGAGATGCCGTTGTTGTTCCTGCGCGAGGAGGATATCGCGAAGCAAGGACTGGGGTTGAATGCTTGGACGGAGCCGGTGTATACCTGAGCGGGATATGTATGCGATGAAGAGGGGTCTTGGATGACGGATTGGTGTTGTTCCTAATTGACATTGGTGTGGGATTCTCCCCCATCCCTCATATTTTCATGCTGGTGGATATGTAGCTACATGTGTTAATACATGCAACGTCATGAATAGCCCTGTAGCTCTTACACGAACAATGTCGTGACCTGCATCATTCATCCCGTCTGCTCAACACACACTTCCCTTGTCGTCCACCCAACCTGCTCCTCCACTCCACATGTCTCTGGTCCTCCCATCGCAACAACCCCTCAAGCAATCACCATCCCCCACGCGCCCCTCACCAGCTCGCCCCACCAGAGTCAGAACCACTTCCTCACGCCCAAGCCGGTCATGCCGGCCAAGACGACGCTGCTGGTCGCGAACAGCTGGAAGCGCAGCATGATGCGGTTCGAGGTGGCCTGGACGAGCGAGTGGACGACGCGCAGGCCGACGTACGTCCAGGCCAGGCTGACGGTGACGGTGTCGTCGACGCCCATGGCGTGCAGGGCCAGGGCGGTGGCGTAGAACTGCGTCGGCTGCTCCATCAGGTGGTTGTAGTTGTCGGCCGGGTAGCGCGTCGTCGGCGGCAGCTTGGCCATCTCGGCGCCGATCGTCTCCGGGTTCGGCGCGATGTTGTTCTGCTGGATGGCCGGGATGCGCTTGGCGTACAGCCAGATCTCCATGACCAGCGTCCAGCTGCAGAGGCCGAGGACGGGGCCGAGGAGGGGCTGCGGGTGTTGGAGGAGGGAGGGCATGGTGTGGGTGGGTGATGGGATGGTGAGATGTGTTTGGTGTGTCGATCGTGGAGTGGATGAGCAGGCGGTAGTGATGCGTGAAGGATGGTGGGCAGATGTGTTCCGTAAGAAGAGGTAAGCAATGGGTGGTGTTGCTACGGGGAGCTGAGGCGGGGGCGCGAAAGGGCAATGCCTCCGCGGTTTATCCCCGGTGGCTGCTTACATCCAATGTCTGTCATCGAACGCTCAGCTTGAAACGGCTTACACACACAATGCGCAATCAGATGCTGCCGTACCTTATACATGTTCACGTCTAATACAGATATACTAATTATGTTTCGAATGTCCATTATATGAAGATCATCGAGGCTCTATTCCGTGATTGGCCCCCTTCCGCCGTGCCTGGCACTACCCGCAACTCAATCCGGCTCTGCGTGCGCGTCAGTCCTGTCCACTCTTCATTATTCTCTCTCCCTGTCTGTCCTTGAACTTGTTCGATCATTCACTCGCTATTCTTCCCCTTCACCTCCGACGATACCACGACGCGATATAGTCCTCAATTCGCAGCAGCACTTGCCGGACATCATCTCCGAACGTAATTGACTACTGGTCCGCCGCCGATCTTCCCTACCCACCGCGCGTTCCGCCTCTCTTGGAAAGCACACACCACTCGCGAGGTCACCTTCGTTATCCGACTCTCACAGCCCTCCTGGCATTGTACATACATCAGACTCACGCGCGCTCGCAATCCATTCCGTGCATACTTCGACGCAGAACACATTGGCTGCATCTGCAAGATCAGGAGTTCCAGGAAGGATTACAGGAAGCCCGAAGACCGACGGCCGCAGGTCTGACCGTCCGTCACACACTAAACGGGCTTGGTCGTAGCACAGCATCGCCCAAACCAGCCTCCTTATACACCGTCCTGTACGACGTACTCGTCTACGTTCCCACGCTACAACCGCCACGATGAAGCTCGCAACCACGCTCTGTTTGCTCAGCACGGCCACATCATCTATCGCCATGATTGTCGTGAATGATCCTGGAAACCCGAGCATGCCCGTCCCGACCATAGTCCAGCCAGCAGATCTGCCCGTGTCGGAGGAGGTAAATTCAGTATTAGAGTAAGCCAAGCTGTCTCCAATTGTATCCATACAACCCATTAACACTGAGACAGAGGACGGCAGGCCGCCGGACAGACGTTGCAAGAAGCAGCCACACCAGCGGCCACCCAATATCCCTCCGTCACCACCCAATACTGGCCATCCACCATCCCCAACGATCCTGGTTACACCACATACGTCGAGGAGATCTATACACAACTCTTCTCCGCAGTCCCCGATCAGTGGCCCAGCGCGGGCGTTGGAGAGATCGGACTCGGCACGTTGAAGGAGAAGCGAGCAGCCATGCCAATGGCCACCGCTCCTCCGATGGGGCTTGCAGGTCGGTTACGATTGTGATGAGCCATCATACTTGTCCCTTGCCTGTCACTCGATTCTCGCCGTCGCTTCCACCCCAATGCCACGACAAGGCTATACTACCAGCAGACATGCTGATGTTGCCCAGAAAGCGAAGAGGACGTCTATCCGATTATTCTCCAGCTCGAAACGGCATATATCACGCAATCGCTGCAGCTGGTCACGGAGATTGTCATCTTTCGCACACTCACAGTGTCTGGCAATATGACCTTCAATGGCACCTTTGGTGGTGGCACCGCGACTGGAGGATCGAGTTGGCATTCCTCCTACACAGCATCAGCATCTCTTGGTCCAGGCCATCCGCAGCCGCTCGTGTCGAGTGGCCAGCTCACTGGATATCAACCCTGATTTGGACACGTCCCAATTGACATTTTTCGAAAGCATTGACTGGAATCAAGCATCGAGCCTTTCTCACAGTTTCTTCACACAAGCGTGGCGTTTGGGAGATATGGGAGCACTTCACGTAGTGGGGATTCTCCTTTCTGGCGTACGGCATACATCACGTTTCTTCTTCCCTCTGTTGATATTGCAATTGGGTGCTTTTGCACGCATTTCCACGAAGAGCGTACATAAACTTAGAACATCCGAACACGAAGGATGTAGCAGACAGCCATACATTACAGCAGATATGTACAGGATACATGTATAGATACAACCTAAAGCATTTCCGTACCATTGCGAAAGTACATGGAAGTACATGACGCACGTAACGTTTGATCCCTTGGCAATTCATCATACCATCTGGTCATGTAGGTCCAGTACGTACCTATCTGATACCTCCATGCCGCGCGCATGGGCGTTTCATAATTGAGACATGCTCGCGTCCATACTGCACGTGCTAAAAGCCATGACTAATCACTCATGTCATACCTTAACTAATTATTCTCCAAGACATTGGACATCAATCATGTAGCTCCCGTCCTGTTCATTCCTTCACAATCACCACCATTCATCTCCATCATGGCCCTGTCACATCATCCCACAGGCACCGCGGAAGCTCTGTTCCGTGTCTTCGTCGCTCCAACCCTCCGCGCGGCGAAACCCAGTGCACCTCGTCGGCACTTGACGAACATCCCCATCCAACAATACTCCCCTGCTCGACTTTTTTCCACCACGCCCCCAGCGCTCCTCGGTCGTCCATCGAAACCCGCCGAAGTGCGCGTCCAGCGATGGAACAACGAGATCTCTCACCGGTGGATCATCCTGCTGGACCCTTCCACCCACCAGCCAGAGGAGCGGCCGCGGCCCAAATACGACGTCCTGCGCACGCTCGACGAGAAAACCCACCGGCTGGTGCAGCTCACGCCCGATCCGGAGCCGGGCTCGCGCGAGAGCGCCGCCGACTTCGTCCCGATCTGTAAGATCGTGTCGAAGAAGGAGGAGTACGACCGCGAGCGGGCGCGCAAGGCGCAGATGAAGGATGTGCGGAAGGCGCGCGCGCTCGAGGGGAGTGTGAAGACGCTCGAGTTGAACTGGGCCGCGGCGCCGAATGATCTGGCGCATCGGCTGGAGAAGGTGCGGGAATTCCTGGATGAGGGCCGCAAGGTCGAGGTTGTGCTGGCGGTCAAGAAGAGAGGGCGGAAGGCGGCAGAAGAGGAGTGTCAGGAGGTGTTGAAGCAGATCCGCAAGGTGGTGGATGGGGTCGAGGGCGCGAGGGAGGTCAAGGCGATGGAGGGGAAGGTGGGCGCGTTCGCGACGTTGACTTTCCAGGGCAGGCCGTTGAAGGTGGGCAAGAAGGCGGAGGGAGAGGTGATGGAGGGGTAGCGGACCCGCGGCGGAGAGCAAGCAGCTGCTGCTCTCTGAGATGACTGTGCAGCGATCATTCGGCAGTCATGGCCATGCGCTATGGTAGAGGTCGCAGCGCGTTGCCCAGGTATGCCGTCTACGAGCTTCATGGAGCTACACGAAGTACAGGAATTCGATCGATGAGGGGGACACTACATGTGTCGTCTCTTTGACACCCGGTCGTATACTCAATGACATGCACGCCGAATTGCGCACATCTCCCATTGGCGAGACGGCCCCAGCAGCTGAAAGCGAACATGGTACAGCCTTGGTTCCTTCGCAGGTGGGCGCTTTTCGCCCCAGCATAAATATAACTTGATAATGGTAGATGTTCGATCACTGCGTTGTACGGTAGCATAGAGAATCACAGAAATCGCGAGCGTTAGTAGATGAGAGATAAATCTGCTTAGAGACAGGCTGGCGCCAAACGAGTTCGACGGGCACGTGAAAGTGCCGCATGATATAAAGTGAGCCCGTATCTGCAGGGCCCAGACTCTGGCACATGCAGCCTCGTCGACCGCCACCAATCATCGCCCCGCTCCGGCTGAACGTGGGGACATGGCTGGACTGTCGCCCACCGCACCCGCCGACACCACCACTCCGATCTGTCTCCGATGTTTGGCTTTCGTTTACTTCTGATCGACATGTGACGACGGGGAGAGCAAGAGATTGGCAAGGTCAGGAGAGATCATCAGGGATTAGAACTACGCATTGCCAGCCAGGTTCACTTTCTTCGTGGCTTCATATCTCACTATCTCCGGCGTTGATCAATTCCTCGTCCTAAGCATCGAAAACCAGGAGCCTTCGATTTGGAAACTTGGAGCCTTCGATCTGGAAACCTGAAGCCTTCGATATGCGGTGTTGATTCAATCGCTGCCTGGTTGCGTGGACGACATTTAATTGTGATTCCTCATCCCTACGCTCCATCTTGATCGATCCAGTTGTCTCGACGTTCGCCCGCTTCATTACGGTGCACATCAACCATGGCGGACCTCAGCAAGAGCGACTACGAGCGCAGCAGCCGTCTCTCCTTGACCGACGTTGCCAGTCAGCTCTCCTCCTCGCGCTCCTACCGCTCCAGCCTCGACGACTCTCCCGACGGCAACGACGACGACTACTTCGTCCAACGTCAACGCCGCTCGCTGCTCGGCCGCATGCTGCTCCGTCTCGGCCTCTCGTCGTCCTCCCGCCGTAACAGCTGGGACTACATGGCCGCCGCTCCTCGTGAGGAACTGCCGGGAGGCGTGTTGAAGTCCGGTCCGCACTCGCCGCGGAAACGGAGTCGACGGTCCACTCTCTCGTCCTTTTTCAGGCGCATGCTGGTTATTATCCCTATCGTCCTACTTATGGCGTTGTATGTTGTCCCCTGCGGAATATGTGACGATTTGTGTTACTGACTTGACCATCCAGCGGCATTCTACATATCCTTCAGGTCTGTCTCAGTCAAGCACGGCTCTTCTGGGACGATGAACCGGACAACTTGTTTCTCCCGCATTGGGGTAAGCACGGCCAACCCGGAGAGGGCCTGGTCAATTATCCCGGAGACGCCACTCGTGATATCCTTCCCATTCCCTGTCATTCGCATAACGACTACTGGCGACGCGTCCCGCTCTTCGACGCCCTGCACGCCGGCTGTACCGGTGTCGAAGCCGATGTCTGGTTGTTCGACGACGACCTCTACGTTGGCCACAATGTGGGCGCCCTGACCCGCAATCGAACGTTCAGGGCCATGTACGTCAATCCACTGGTTGAGCTGCTTGATCAGATGAATCTCCGCCTTGATTTTTCGAATGACACCATCCCCCATGGTGTGTTCGATGTCGACCCCGCCCAGACACTGGTGTTACTCGTTGACTTCAAGACCATCGGGCGTGATCTGTTCCCTGTTGTCTCGGAACAGCTCCAAGCGCTGAGAGAGAAAGACTACCTTACCTACTGGGACGGCAAACAAGTCAACTCTCGCGCTGTTACAGTCGTCGGCACCGGTAACACGCCCTTCGACATGGTCGTTGCCAACGCCACCCATCGCGACATCTTCTTCGATGCGCCCATTGGTCGGCTCTGGGAAGCTCCACCACCGCCTGAGTCCGCTGTGGACGCGCGGTCGTCATCACTCGCCACCCCACCCAGTAGCGATTCTGTCGTCCCCAAGATATCGTCCCAGCAAGGCCAAGTCGGCACCGAGTCCATCAACTCCCTCGACGACTTCAACCCATCTACATCCTACTACGCCAGCACCTCCCTCCGCTCCGCCGTGGGCTTCCTGTGGCGCGGCTCGCTATCCCCTCGCCAGATCGAGATCATCCGCGGCCAGATCCGTGGCGCACAGTCCCGCGGCCTCAAGGCGCGATACTGGGACACGCCGTCGTGGCCCATCAGCGTGCGCAACCACGTGTGGCGCGTGCTCATGCGCGAGGGCGCGGACGTGTTGAACGTCGACGATCTGCAGAGCGCGGCGCACAGGGACTGGAGTCGGCATCACTCGCATGAGTGGTGGTGAGGAGATGAGGACATGTCATGTCATGTTTGCATGTGGCTTGGATGGTATTCATGTACAGCATCCGGCAGGAGAGCCTAAAAGGCAAACCACAGCCATGAGAGTTTCGTTTACTTCAGAACCTGAAGCGTTCAGCGATGATAGTCCGGCGTGATGATCCGCCATAAGCCAGGGATGGACTTAGTATGAAGAGAAAGACCTATTGTTAGCAGCCAGCGATGACTGACGAACCCTGGCAGCGTTCTGCCCTTGCGATTTGGTTCCCATGACGAGTATGGCATTCGAAGCTGTGGCTGGGTTGAGACTACAAGAAAGCAGAATGCAGAAAGCATGGCGTTTCGGTCTTTGGGATGAAGGGAATGGCATCGCGGCTACGGAACGTGTAGCTGTAGCTGTAGCTATAGTTGATCCAAGGGCATGCTGCTTCTCTACCTCGTGCTTCTCTACTGTCCTCTTGGATCAGAATCTTGACGCATTCCATTCTCTCTCTTTCCTTCCCTTTCCCTTTCGTCTTGGCTTGCCACGCATGATCTTTTGCTTCTCGAGTTTATTTTGTACATGTTTCCCGTGGTCTGTCTGTTCACTTGTTCATGCGCGCGCTACTGTCACGATTGGGACTTCGGGGTGACGATGATGAGATGAAGAAGATGATCTCGGGCGGGCAGGAGGGGAAAGGGCATCAAGACAGACAAGGACAGTATACGTGCTGCAGGCACCTCAGGCATCAGCCGACCCTACATATAGCGAGCGAGCAGGAAGACAGACGAAAGCGTCGATGTACACGATTATAAAGCGATCTGATCCGACAGGACACTCTCTGCGTCTGCGTTTGCGCCGTTGGCACCGTCCACATCTCCCGCCTCAGACTCCTGCTGCTCCCCGTCCACTCCGTCCTCGTCACCGTCGTCATCTTCATCATCATCTTCAATCTCATCCTCCTCCTCATCATCCGCGACGATGGCGTTGCTTTTCGGCGTCGGTCTCGTCGACACTTTACTCTGTTGCGCCGCGGAGGGCTGCTTCGCAACCCCTTTCTTCGCCTTGGCTTTCGTCTTGGCGCCGGCGTCGAGGAACGCGAGGCACTCTTTGAAGTTCGGCCCGAGCTTGGCTTTGTGCCGTTCGAGTCGCCGGCGCATCGTGGGCGCGTCAACGACGCCGAGGAGACTGGCCCGCACGATCTGACCTGTCAGGGTGCACAGGTGCTGCTCGGCGTAGATGGCCGACAGCATCTTACGCTCTTTGCGCTGTTGGGACGCTTGTGGGTCGCCAGCCTCATCGGCCGAGGCTTCGTCGTCGGACTCGGGTTCCGACATTGGATCATCGTCCACAGGAGAATCCTCAGCATCCTCTTCGTCGACGGTAGCTTTGGACTTTGAGCTCGAGAGGTATTTCCCGGTGTGCTTGGCGAAGGTCTTTTCGGCGGCCGCAAACACGCGCAGAACTTGCTTTTGCATCGCCGGGTCCATGTCCATGACGAGAACTAGATAGAGGTCCTTCAGACCGGACTTGAGCTTGACTTCCTTCAGCGCTACGGCGGTCGAATACAGATCGAGGAGGCTACCGGTCAGACTTCTCGTCACGGCTTCTCCAGCGTTGCGAGCTTCGACCACCGCGACCAGGTTGTCGCTGTAGTTATCTCGCCGTTCGGCAGTAGCCTCGAGGTCGTCGTCGTTGATGTCGGTGCCCGCATCAAGAGTTGATATGATCGAGTGCAGCTTCCAGAAAAAGAAGATCCGCGCAGCCTCAGCAGCACGCGTTGATACCTCATCCTCTAGCGCCGCTTCTTCATCACCCAATGCAGATGCCGCTGTGGGCACGCCTCGCAAGATCAATGCGATGATGAAGTCGATCGCGCCGTTGTATTGAACGCCAGTCGTGTCGTCCTTCGCTGCCACACTGCTGTCCTCAAGAGGCGGTATACAATCAGATACTTGCGCTAGCCGAGTGACACGAAGGAGATTGTTACTCAGAGCAGTCAGGTCTTCTGCGGGAGACACGCCGCGGATAGTGATGGCTTTGGGGTCAAGAAGCTGGCCAAGGTTCTCAATCACATCACTCCACAAGTCTGCGATCTTTTCTTCCGTCAGGTCATCGAGCTCACCATAAGACTTGGCATGCAAGATAGCATCACTTGCCGGCACCAGAACATCATCGGTGCCATGAGCCATAAACTGCTTCTTAACATCGTCGAGCAGTGCAGATGCGGTCGCGGAATCTTGACGCAGTGCCGATAGGCTGGGCGAGTTGAGTATAGTCCCAAGACGAAGAACAGGAGCTGCTGTGCGGTGCACATCGCCGTATCTTGTGAGCAGCTTGGGGATGATGCTGATCAGGCTTCTTGCCGACTCCTCAAGCTCCTCTTGGAGCTCGTCCTTCATTCGCTTGCTCAATTTGCTCTTTGATGCGTTTTTCGGTGCGTTGATCTGATCTATCAAAGTGGTCATAGCATGCTTTGCGCTTGCGTTGAGCACTTCAAGCAGGATTACTACCTCATCATCCCCAGGTACACTGGACTGCTTGAGCTGTATCAGCACATCCTCCGAGTCCGAATCAGCACGTCTGAATTCGTGGTCGAACAAGAGATAGCCCGCGAGTAATTGCCAGTCTTTAATCACGTCCATTTCTCCCGCGAGCACGTCAGCGGCAAGGGAGAAACGTGTTTCGACATTGTTGACGTGAAGCAAGAGACCGCCTTCCCCTCGCGATCGCTCCACCTTATTGGGTAGTTCGCCATCGGTGTCATAGGCATGAAGTTGCTCAGCAAGACTTTTGATCATTAGCCAATCCGGCCGAGGAGTATTATAATTGTCTTCGCCGATTTCTGGAAGCCCTTCTTCGAGTGCTTCTGAACCCCCAAGGTCATCCACTTTCGAGACATAGAGATCATTCACGTTCTCGGAGAAGAAGCCTGCAACAGCTTTGCGGATTCGAGGCTCTGCGTCAAAGACAAGACGACCCACAGCGTCGAGATCGTCAGGTTCTAGGAACCCGTGTTCTCGCAATTGGTCGGCCAGTTCCAAGCCCAAGATACGGTTGCCTATATCGCCATCCTGTACAGCAATCTCTATCAAACGAGGTCGGAATTTCTCGGTGAAAGATTTGAGCCCGCTGAGCATGTCTTTGTGGCTATAGATTTCCAGCAGCTGTTTGATTACCTCACCACGTGTTTGTGCATTCGAGTCGGTCAACACCCATCCCAAGTAGCGTAGGTGCTGACCATCAAGGAAGAGCTCTGGCATTGTGATGATCCACACCCCTAAAGCGGCAATACAGTCTCGTCTTATGGCTGGGTCGACATCCCGATAGCGATGAATGAAAACAGTGTCAAACCAATCTTTGAGGAGTGACTCGATGAAATCTTGCACGCTCGTCTTCTCCTTGACCTTTTCCTCCAACTGCTTGACTCGGGCTTTGTTTACGGTAGCCTTCTTGCGCTCCGTTTCGACATGGCGCTGTGAATTGGCTAGTTCTTGGGCGTTCTCGTGCGCAATCTCACATAGCGCCGTGACGACACTGAGCGACACCACCGTCGCGGTATGTCTGAAGGACCTGTTCGGCGCAGACGACATGGTAGAGAACCAGACTTGAAGATTCTCGATCAACTCAGGGCTGTTACATACCAGGTCCTTGGCATGCATGCTCTTGATCAAGACATGAATGAAACCCGTCACACTTTCCTTAAATCCGGCAGTACCTCGCCCTTTCGCAATGATCGGATACTCAGTCGGATTGGTGGCCTGATACTCGTCGCGAAGGTCTTCCAAGACGGTAGTCACACCATCCACGTCTTCAATGTTGTGCTCCGTGACCTTCCCATCACAGCCTGCGGTCTGCAGCACAAAATTGATGACTTCGGCAAGCGCTGCGGACTCGTGTTGTTCGAAGCGTCGAAGCCAGCTCGCAGCCACAATTTCTAGCTCTTCCTTGATCGCGAAAACCTCAGCGAACAGACCTCCAGCCTTTTCCGCCTCCCCCACATCGACACCTTTTGCCTTCTTCGGTGGCCGTTTCTTAGATTTTGTCGCGGGTCTTAATGCTAATGATGAACCATTTACTTTGGGCTTTTTCACGGCAGGTTTCTTGGGTTGTCGCGTCTTGTTCCTCTGCTGCTCACGCACAGTTTCTCTGAAATCATCCCCGCCATCATCTTCCTCTGCAGAGCTTTCGCTAGACATGTGGACATCGTCGTCATCGTGATCATCATCGTCCGCATCATTGTTTCGTTTCCGTTTGCTGCTATGTGGACTGGATGCGTATAGCTCTGTTTGCCTTCGTACGCGCGCGGATGATCGTGCGGTATTGTTGGGAGTAGCATCTGAAGCTGAGGTCGGCGCGGCCATGTCGAGTAGTCTCCCAGGCATCCCAGGACAACAGTAGCGGGGTGTCAGATCGATCGCTTTGCAGGGCGGGAACAATTATGACCAACTCCGTAAAAGTGTTAGACGTACCACGTCTTGGATCTTTCAGAAGTGGGAGCCAGGATCGAACTCGTGCCGCGTATTGAACGGATTGCCAGTTGAAGCATGGCAAGTCGAGATATTGATTGAATGGGGGGACGCGCTTCGGACACACGACGCGTGACTGCTGCAGCTTATGTAATGTGCACGCTTGCGACCAATCAGTGTGGCCGTCGAACTGACATCACAGCTTGCTAGCAAAGTCCACACCACCTCAGTCAATACCACATCATCTCAGCGTTCTCACATTGGCGACATCGAAGGAATTGGGGTGGATATTTCACGTCGCTTTCATCACGAAACGCATCTCCAAATCGATGGTAGTAACATGAGCTCCGGGGCCATGTCCTCGAGGATTGCTCGTGTAGTGGGCCGGCCGGGCCCACTGCCAACTATCACATCTGTCTATCGCAGCAGCCCTCTGGTCGCGAAGAGGAGCATATCGCATACCGTCTTAACAAGGACCGGTAATGGTATCAGATGGCCCTTACAGAGACGCTCCCACTTCGGCTCCAATGCGATCCACAATCTTCCCGCTGTCCGTCATGCCTCGTTTGCGCGAGCCATCCCCACACTGGCGCTCAAACTCATCCGGCTGCCAGCCATGTTTGGAGCAGCAATGATTGGAGGTGTTGCCTATCTCCAATATCAAGCTCAACAGGGAGTTACCTATGCTAGAGACTTGTTCGGTAAAGCCTCGGATGCAGCATCGTCTACAGCAAATGGAATCCTTGAAGGAGCAGGCGGAGTATGGGCGCAACTCGGGCGCGGGCTAGATAAGACCAAGGAAGATGTCAATGCAATCGAAATGCCAGACTGGATGAAAGTGATCTACGAAGGTAGGAGCGACAAGAAAGGAGGTGGAAGCGGAGGCGAGGGTGGACCCAATCAGCCACAACATAGCAACATGGGTGCAGCAGGCGCAGCCACGGCAGGAGCCTTCGCCTTGACCGCAGATGGCGGGGAAGACACCAGAAGCGAAGTTGTAGCTGCGAGGGACGATCAGATGATGATGCTCACAAGAAAAATGATTGAAATCAGATCACTGTTACAGACCATTGGACAATCGGAGTCGCTCACGTTACCATCGATTGTCGTTGTCGGATCCCAGTCTTCAGGTAAAAGTTCAGTGCTAGAAGCCATCGTTGGACATGAATTCCTGCCAAAGGGATCTAACATGGTCACTCGACGTCCGATTGAGCTGACCTTGGTCAACACGCCGAAAGCACATGCTGAATATGGCGAGTTCCCAGCGCTAGGATTAGGGAAAATCACGGATTTCAGCCAAATCCAAAAGACCTTGACAGATTTGAACCTCGCGGTCCCGGAAAAAGATTGCGTTTCTGATGACCCTATCCAGTTACGCATTTATTCCCCGAATGTACCAGATCTAAGCTTGATCGATCTACCTGGTTACATCCAAGTTGAAGCTTTTGACCAACCCACCGAGCTCAAGACCAAGATCCAGGAGCTCTGCGATAAATACATCCAGGCTCCGAACATCATCCTGGCCATCTCTGCTGCAGACGTCGATCTGGCCAACTCGACTGCACTGCGCGCGTCAAGACGTGCCGACCCGCGTGGAGAGCGAACGATTGGAGTCGTCACAAAGATGGATTTGGTGGACCCTGCTAGAGGCGTGCAAATATTGGCAGACCGGAACTATCCACTTCGTCTAGGATACGTTGGCGTGGTGTGCAAGGTGCCTCAGGAGTCAAAGTCATTGTTTTCTCGTGGCTCCGCGAACATTACCAGCTTGATCACTCGGAACGAAACTGCTTTCTTCGGTGCACACCCAGACACTTTTGGGGAGGGGAGCAATGTCATGGTGGGCACACCAAATCTTCGCAAAAAGCTCATGAACGTTCTCGAAAACACAATGTCAGCATCCCTCGCCACCACAAGTGATGCGATTCAACATGAGCTAGCCGAAGCAACATATGAGTTCAAGGTTCAATACAATGAACGTGCGTTGAGCGCCGAGTCGTACATGGCGGAGTCACTTGACGCGTTCAAGCATGCATTCAAAGGTTTTACGGAGTCATTCGGTCGTCAAGAAGTCCGTGAGATTGTGAAGCGTGAGTTAGATCAGCAAGTCCTCAACCTGTTGGCGCAGCGATACTGGAATCGGCCTGTTGAGGATCTGCGCCCAGTCGATGCTACAATTGAGAATCTGCAGGATCCTTTGGAAAGCCTCCAGAATGCAGACCCAGAGAATCCACTTTGGCACCTTAAGCTCGATGCTTCGTTGTCCACACTGACCAAGCTTGGCATTGGTAGGCTTGCCACAACAATCACTGCACAAGCGCTGCAAGAGAGTGTTCAAAATTTGATCCAGAGCAGTACATTCAACGCACATCCTTTCGCGGTCGAGACGATCACACAGGCATCTGAAAACATCCTCCGCGATCTCTCTTACGATACCTCTGATGAGCTCGAAATATGTATCAAGCCATACAAATACCGTGTCGAAGTCAGCTCGGATGAATGGCGACGAGGCCGTGATAACATCACGGAGGTTCTCAAGAACGAGCTGAAGGATTGCGAGTCTGCTACCAAAGCCGTGGAAGAACAAATCGGCGGGCGGAAGAAGGCTAGAGATGTGCTTGCCTTCATCGACCGTGTGCGCAAGGGCGATGTCGTGCTCGAAGGCAACGGTGTGGGTGGTGCAGGAGGCTTTTCTGCCGCGTTACTACAGAAGGGTAGAGAAGCGTTGTTTCTCCGCGACCGCGCAGCTATCTTGCGCATGCGACTGACTGCCATCAAGTCGCGGCAATGCAACACGCCGGCCAACAAATACTACTGCCCCGAAGTTTTCCTTGACGCTGTTGGCGACAAGCTCACTTCGACGGCAGACCTTTTCCTAGACGCCGAGCTTCTCTCCAAGTTCTACTACCAGTTCCCCCGAATCCTCGAACAACAATTCCGTGCGCTGGACGAAGGCACTGTTGAAAGATTCGCCCGGGAAGATCCTAAGATCCGCCGTCACCTAGACGTTGTACGGAGGAAAGACCTGCTTGAGCATGTGCTGAAAGAGATGGAAGGACTGAGGCAACTGGAGCAGAGAGAGAAGAGAAGCAGCACAAGAAGCTCACAGGCCAATAATGATGGGAAGAAGAGAAAGGGTTGGGGGATTTTTTAGAGGGAGCGTGCTTGGTTGTGATAGTATGGCGTTCAGGGATGCAGTTGTGATACCATTGATGTGTACGATCTTTGAAATCAGGTCTGTAGGGAAGCCCTTCGCACCTTTATGTAGATACATGTTGCTTATAGACGCTGTGCACTCTCCGCTGTGTGCCCATTCTCGTACTTCAAGCTCTTGTGGATTTGCATGTGATCGATCACGTGTAAGCTTCGAGCTAGACGTCCACTTCGTCACTGCATGTGTGTGCATACATACCTACATGTACCTTTCTCAATTGTATGCAACACTCTCCTGACACAAGTCTCGAAGTTTGAACGATTTGACTATCTCTTACTCGAACTAGCTATGGTGGAGCCGATGTTGTAACACTGCGGACTTATCCTCCACCTTTCGTTCACACACTTGCTCAGTCATGGATACCCAGGCACAGAGAAGTTGGGGTATGCTGTCTTGTATGGCCCCAGATTTAAAGCTTACAACTAAGATGTGACTAGAACTTGAGAACACAATCCACCTCGTCGACCCTACCCGTGACGCCCTTTACGCTTACGACGATGCAGCACAGAAGAAGATCAGAGATGCTCGCCCGTGGCGCTCAGATCCCAGCCATTTCAAACATGTCCGCATCTCTGCTGTGGCTCTCGTCAAGATGGTTATGCACGCACGATCAGGTGGTGATATCGAAATCATGGGTTTGATGTTGGGCTACGTTGAGCACGAGACCTTTATCGTGACAGACTCGCTGAGACTCCCCGTCGAAGGAACGGAGACAAGAGTGAATGCACAGAGTGAGGCGGACGAATACATGGTGAAGTATCTGCAACGATCTCGAGATGCTGGTCAGCTCGAAAATGCCGTGGGATGGTATCACAGCCATCCTGGATACGGGTGCTGGCTTTCCGGAATAGATGTTGCAACGCAGGATACCCAGCAAAGCTTCACGGACCCATTCGTAGCGGTGGTCATCGACCCGCATCGAACGATATCTGCAGGTAAAGTCGAGATCGGGGCTTTTCGGACATACCCCGTGGGTTACAAGCCCGAGGGCCAAGAGAGTGCTGCGGAAGGCATGGCTGCGGTGCCTATGGCGAAGGCAGCGGACTTTGGTGCCCATGCCAACAGATACTACTCGCTGGATGTTTCACATTTCAAGTCCACCCTCGATTCGAAGCTGCTAGAAGCATTGTGGAACAAGTACTGGGTGCAAACTCTGTCGAGTTCACCACTCTTCACGAACAGAGATTACGTGACGAAGCAGATTGAAGATCTCGCAGGGAAAACAAAGCAATTACACGAGCAGAAGTCAGGTCGAAGTAATCTACCACCGATGATGATGAAGTCGCAGACGGGGGATGAGCAAATGGCAAAGCTAGTCAATGCTGCAGAAAAGATTGCGAGCGAGGAGAAGATGGGTCTCGTGGCTGCTACTGTTAAGGAGAAGATCTTTGCTGGTCAGGCTGCCCGAGCTGCAGAAGTAGCAGAAGTAGCCGCGGAGGTCGCGGATTCTGCAGCCATGGTAGACACGGCCATGGCAGAATGAGAGAAGACATTGTGAAGCATATACTTGCAAATTCATGCATCCACGAGTACGCGCCCTAGACTTGATGATGCAGAGTAGGACATGAAAGTCCATCTAGTTCATCAGCCAGGCCTTTGATGAACACGAGAAACGAAGCCTATGAGATCAATGCTGAATGCGGTGCCACCGAGCATCATCGAAGTAGCTATCTGCTACCACGAACATTACCATAGACATAACGATGGATCAGACCACATCACGAGTGCCTCATATCGAGTCATCGAACATAGTATATCTGGTGCTGATGACAAATGGCGGCATGATGAGCTCACAATGGAAGTAGCACTGCACGTTCTCAATACAATCATGAGTTTTCCTGCGTGTGAGTCTAACCTCCTATCTCGTTGCCCAATCACTTGCCTTATTGTTGTGCGCATTGTGCTTGTGGACCACCCTCTTCATCATCGTCCTCCCACTCGGCGCCACCTCTCGGGTCTCCAGAATCACCACCAAACCCTTCTAGAGTTTCCACGGTCTCGAAGGGCACCTCGTCTACCATCTCAGGAGACTCTCCCGCCTCATACTTGAGACCTTCAGCCGGAGGAAGGACTGCCTTGATCTTGTCTACGGCAGCCTGATCCTTCAACCATCCATCCTCGGGAAATTTGATATTCACGGTCAGATACAGATCGCCACGCGCGTCAGATCGTTTGTGTGGCATACCCTCACCAGCAATCTTTAGCACATCCTCTGGTCGCATGACCTTTCCTTCAGGTTGTTGGACGTTCAGCGATATGCCACGGCCATCAAGGTGGACTAGCACGACTCGGTTGAAGCCCGTCAAAGCTTCGCCAAGAGAGATGTCCAAGTCGGCTTGTAGATCTGAGCCTGCACGGTTGAATACCTTATGCTGCTCCTCGACCAGTTCGAAGATGATATCGCCTGGCTCCGAGTCATCCGGGTCCTGATCTGCCTCTCCGGCAAGGACAATCTTCTCGCCTTCCCTGCTACCACGTGGGATGTAGAGCTCCAGCATCTTCTTCTGCTTCGTGGTCCTCACCCCCTTACACTTCTTGCATTTATCTTTCTCGGCGTAGAAGCTGCCTCGTCCACTGCATGTCCCGCAGGGCGCGTTCACTTGCGTGACCATGCCAGGCCCGACAGGCTGGAGCTTCACCGTGCTTCCACGGCCTTTGCAGGTGTCACAAGTCTTGGCCTTGGCCTTTTCCTTGCCTCCGGATCCCTTGCAGTGTTCGCAAATGACATTCTTGGTGCTTGCAAATCGAGTCGTTTTGCCCTTGTACAGCTCTTCCAACGTCACCTCATACTGCTGCACCTCTGGCTGGCCTTTACCTCGTCTCCGCTTCGCTGGACCTGCTCCTCCCATCCCAGCATGACCAAAGGAGCCATGCATACCTTCGAAGGCACCTCCACCCATGCCTCCGAACATTTGCGCGAGGATGTCATCCAGATCAGGCCCTCCACCACCACCCATGCCTTGACCCTTCTCGAAGGCGGCCATGCCGTGTTGATCGTACAACGTGCGCGTGTCATCGTTACTGAGGATCTCGTAGGCTTGCGATACCGCTTTGAATTTTACATCTGCTTCTTCTCGTTGGTGTTCGGGGAATTTGTCCGGATGTGAGGTTAGTGCTGCCTGAATTTGCGGTCAGAATCTTCTGCATGCTGGAAGTGGTCGCACCAGTTGGGATGAGGATGGGTCTGACTTTGTGATACGCTTTCTTGATCTCGGCTTTGCTTGCACCCTTTTGGATGCTCAGGATCTCTACATCGAGTCAGCCATGAACTGCAGATTTGGTCATGTCGAGATTTCTGTACCGTAGAGATCAACTTCCTCGCTTGCACTCATGATGGCCACGGTGCTTCACAAATGTGAAACCGTACAATCGATGTGCAAAATGCAACGCTGTTTTGACGCAGGTGTCACTATCTGTGGAGTTCGAGGAGTGCTGTTGTAGAGGTGTCTATTGTGTTGCAATTTTGGAAAGATCTATGTCATCCTCGGTGCTTATAACCAACATGAGGTAAGATATAAAACCTTGGTACAGCTCTCAACAAGACAATCAACTGGCACAGGATGCTTCAATTTTGTACATGTTCTGTATGACCTACAGTCTAATTGCTTGTGTCTGCTTCGAACAGTCTGCATGGCGACACAAGTTGTAGTCCACCGCATAGACTTCGATCCCTTGTTGATTTTCACCCGCCTTCAGTTTGTTGCGGGCGTCGTTCATGTGAAAGCCTGATCACGTGGTACGTGAATGGTGCGGCACTTTTCCGCAACTGATGTCTTCGCCTCTCCTGGTACATGCGAACTTGTAGATAGAATATCGGGTTACCATCGTCACAATGCTGAATGTTATCACTCGGCGGGCATTTCCTGCTACTCACAGTACGAAGGGATGGATCTGTGAGCCTTGCATGCGCTCTGGTGCAACATTCAGGCGAAGTCTCTCACAGCGATCTGCCGGTGGTCGGATATCATCTTTCGCGCGTAGACCAGTGGCGCCCCCTTCCATAAGGCAACGTCAATATGCAACAGTCTGGGCGCGCGAAACGACCCGGAATCACAATTTGCCGACCACGCCGGCCAGGACCAGATTCGCGCCTTCTCCGACTGGGCAGTTACATATTGGCGGGCTGAGAACTGCACTTTACAGTTACCTGCTCGCTAAAAAAACTGGAGGTCAATTCATTCTCAGAATCGAAGATACTGATCAGGTATGTCATCGTGGCCTCACGAGAAGTACGAGGTACTGACTTCATCAACAGAAACGACTCGTACCAGGAGCGGAAGAGTCACTAATCAACGATCTGAAATGGGCTGGACTGGAATGGGACGAAGGCCCTGGGAAGGGCGGCGACTTTGGTCCTTACAAGCAATCAGAGCGGAATGCAATCTATCAAACGCATGCTAAGAAACTACTCGATTCCGGCAAGGCCTATCGGTGTTTCTGCCAGCCAAAACCTGCCGAGGAGAAGCCAGAGGAATTCGTAACTTCTGGCTGCCACCAGGACTGCTCCTCAATAGGTCGTGGGCATTCCAAGCAGATCGCTGAGACAGGGCAGACACCATTCACGATTCGCTTGAAGCAAGAATCAAACACGAAGACCACAGCGCAAGCAGAATACCCGGATCTCGTCTTTGGCAATATCCCTAGACTGAAGACGCAAAGCGGCCACGAGACAATCTTGATCAAGTCAGACGGCACACCAACTTACCATTTCGCTAATGTCGTTGATGACCATCTCATGCGCATTACGCACGTTATTCGCGGTGCGGAGTGGATGGCCAGCACTCCTCTGCACTACGATCTGTACAGGGCCTTTGGGTGGACGCCACCGTCATTTGCCCACGTTCCTCTGCTTACCGACATGAAGGGTGCCAAGCTTTCGAAGCGAAACAGTGGTGACATCGCTACCGACTTGGACACCGTGCGAAGAGAGCAAGGAGTTTTGCCTGAGGAGCTGTCGAACTTTCTCTTGTTTTTGGGCTGGAGTAATCCTGGGAGGAATGACTTCATGACAATGGGCGATATGATTGCGAAGTTCGACTTGAAATTCACTAAAGGAGATGTGAAACTTTCCTACGACAAGCTACCTTATCTCGGTCGCAAGCATGTCAGCCGCCGCTGCTATGTCGCACAACAGACTGGCAGCCTGGACCCACTGAAGGAGGACCTTGAACGACTCGTTCCGTTGGTTACATCGAAGTATCCCCGAGTTTCTGAACGGCATCAGACAGCGGACAAGCTCAACTCTTACATCGCCGAAGTACTAATGGCAGACAAAGACATGTGGAAAGACCCGCAGACCTTCGTGGAAGACAACTGCTACTTCTGGGACTTTGCCAGCGCACGGGTTCCTGAAATCCCAGAGACCATCGGCAGAGAATCCAATGCCGTCCCAAAAGCTACTGTCGCTGGTGCTACACAAAATCTACTACAAAACTTCGACTTCAAGCAGGAGTTTCGAGCTCCGCTGTTTTCTAAACACCGACCACTAGTACCGGGGGAGAAACCGACTTTAAAGCTCGAAGGGCGATCTGCCAAAGTCGCGGCTGCGATCGAGTACACAGGCTGGCGACTTGCTTTTCCAGACGCCCCTGAGCAAGACTTGCCATTCACAGATCAGCCAATCGATGCTGAGGCATATGCGAAGCACTTTGGTGGTGACACTACGTCACTGCAAAGGAAGAAAGTCATGACTGCAGCATTGTACCAATACTTGCGGCTTAAACTCAGCTATGGTCTGCGTGGTCCAAAGACTGGACTTGTGCTTGATATCCTTGGATACGAGGAGTGCTGCAGGCGTTTCGGTTTTGCAGCAAGTGGTCCTGGCTGGTGAGCATTCATAGAGACGCTCTTGTACTAAACATGTACCAACAAGCTGTATAATATTGTATATCATGTGGAGGATGTTGCATCATGCCCAGGAAGGTAATGGGACAACCTTGTGTCCGTTGTACACTCGCTGAGACATCTTAGTACTACACATAAGTAATTGTCAAGACGGAGCAGACTTCTCCAGAGCTTCCGTTGTCTCAAACTACCCTGAATATTCCGTGACTCTCTGCCACTCTCGTAATCTCTTCTCTGGCGCGAGATCTGTTTCATGTTCTGTGAACATACGCTCCAATGCCTTGCGCTCTACCACAATGCGGCCCAGCTCCAGCAAGTCCTTGACGTCCACGTCCCATTGCTCCAACGCGCGCGCATGTGCACCCATCCCAGTGCCTTCCAACGCAAGGTACAGGTTCTCCCGTCGCTTCGTGGTGATGAATAGTGTCCTCCCGTTTGATCGTCCCATCTTGTTCTTCATCAGCATGTCCGTCACATATCGCTCCAGGCTCGGCTCCGAGACATCGTAGATCTCAGCTTCATCTCCGAGCACCGTCAACTGGCCCATTTTGAATCTATATGACAGCGCCGTCCGCCACGCGATATCGTACAATTTCTTGGGCAACTCGGTGCTGAAGTCGCGCGGCTTGGGTCCATGCGCTACACCACCACCAGACAGCATTGGACTCTTCTTGTCTCCCAAACGCGCCTTGCCCGAGCCTTTCTGTGGCCGGATCTTCTTCCCTGAACCATGCACTTCAGAACGGTGCTTGGTGGATGCGGTACCTTGGCGCGTCATGTCGCCTTCAAAGATGACGGCCTTATGTAGAATATCCTTCCGCGTTGGCAGCATGAGATGGGTCCCGGGATAGAGCGCAACAGGCCCGGGCTTGAAGGAAGGGAAGTCATGTAGAGTACATGTTGCGGTCTTTAGAAAAGGATTTGGTGGTGGTTGATGTGTATAAGGATTGATTATCCGCGGAGCAGTGCTCGAGCCAGCTCCCAGAACGGAGGCATTGTCCTCTAGTATTAGCTGGGACGAGGCTGATGATAATTGCGCATCGTTGTGAGCTTGTGCAAGGGTCGTCTCGGGGGTCGATGTCGATTCAGTAGCAAGAGATCGGATGAACCGTGGTTGCCCAGCGAAAGAGCGGAATCCAGTGAACAGATGCTTTGCAGGAGTCCCTGCACGCTTCGATGCCATGATGAAAGAATGCCGATACCTGGCAACGGAATAGAGAATAAGGTCTGAAGGTGTTGTATAGGAGCACATTCTCGACACTCCCGAAGTCGCCGCATCTTTTACGCCAAGACCAGCCTCCAATGCTGAATGAACTCACGCGAACATCTCCATCCCAAGCACATCCATCATGTCTCTCGAACAAAGCGTAAAGCCGCTCGCGCGATGCATGCGATGCAGATATGCGATCATACATCGCAGAGCGCTTGCGACCAGCTTCCCCAAACGTGCTGCAGATGTTGCGGACAACCCCCCTTCCACAGCCAGTACGGGGGAGACACCACCACCACTCGCCAACGCCCCTCGAAGACGCAACCCTGAGCAGGTATCCAGGCCAGGCTCTGAAGAGACGGTCACCAAGTTCCAACATCAAATGCCGATAGGTTCACGACGTCGCAGAGCAGCAGTCGCCCATACCACAAACATTCCCTTCTCCGAGCTACCGTACCAGTGTTTCCAAGATGCACGCGCGTTGCTGCTGGAAGACCGAAAGGAGAAAGTCGAGATGATCAGAGTGGAAAGAGAGCGTATCGAAAGAGTCAAGCTGTTGCAAGCGAGCTCCGCGGATGAGATGGCGAAGAAGGCTTTGAGGCTCCGTTCAATGACCAAGAGGTTGGAAGAATTGAAGATTCTGGCAGACATCAACGATCCTATGGTAAAGAGAAGGTTCGAAGATGGCCTGGGTGAGTTCACTATTGCGCTCAACAAGCGGCTTTCCACTGACACAACTAATTAGGCGACATGAATAAACCAATCTATCGGCACCTTGCTAAACTAAAGTGGGAGTCTTACAAGCGCAAGCTCTTGATGCAACGCATTACCCAGATGCACGTCGTACCCGATGTATATCCTGAACTCGATCCGACCGTGTCAACTTCTCTAAGTTTCGGGGCAAAGAACATCCAGCACGGTGACATTGTCCTGTCATCGGTGTCGGAAGGCCTGCCCAGGTTGAACATTCAAAGCTATGAATCTGGTGAACGCCTCGTCACAATTGCGATCATCAACCCTGACGTACCAGATGTCGCAAAGGACGGCTTCAATTACCGCTGTCACTTCCTCGCCTCCAACATCTCCATCAGTCCATCCAATACACTTGTGGACTTCTCCAAATTGGAAAAGGACACCCAGATTATCCAGGACTGGCTTCCAGCTTATGCACAGAAAGGCACTCCGTACCAACGGATGAGCGTGTTCGTTTTCGAACAGCAAGGCCAACAAAAGCTTGACGTTGCCTCGGTTCAGGAGAGCGGCCAGTATGCCGAGCGTCTTGGCTTCAATGTCACGGACTTCGCCGCACAGCACGATCTCAAGGCAGTTGGAGTAGACTTGTTCCGCACACAATGGGACGAACATACCGCGGAAGTTATGAAGCGGGCAGGTATCATTGGCTGGGACGTTGAGTTCAAGAGGATGAAGGTTGAACCACTACCGTATAAGCGACGAGACACCAGTCGATACCGGTAGAAGAGTCGTGGTCGTACTCAGGCTTTCACGGGGTCTTGACTTGATCTTTGTATTCACAGGGACGTAAATACTCTTCGATGTATTCTATTAGCCTGTAAAGTAGCGCTCGTCATTGTAGATACGACCAGCACAAAATTTGAAGGGCACACATGTAAAATAAGAAACAACTTCCACTGCGGTACATTGTGTATCAAAAGTTCGGGACTGCTTCTGACCATGTCCACGAACAGTGCAGAAGCTAAATACTGCTTCTATCTCAAGAGAGCAGGATCGTGGTGGACATTCGATCAATGGTATATCGACCAAGCCTGGCACATGGCAGAGCTGTACGGTCAATTCTGTCCTTCAAGGTTCGACTCCGCCCGTAGCGGTGTCGTTACATTCGAGTCAGGCGCCTCATCCTCGACCTGCATTTGGCGCTGAGGAGGCCTGGGAGCCTTCCAGGTAGCGACATCGGGAGTGAAGGCGAGAAACCACCTGTCTGTTGCTCTCCAGCCACCAGTCCAGACGCCGTCGACCTCATATCCTGCACCCCACCTCATAGCCAGGCCAACCTCGTCCATCCATTGCAGCACAATATCGATCTCCCACTGCCATAGCTTTCCTTGGTGTGCCTTTTCCATCAACACGGATGTCGAGCCGGGGCGAAAGACGGCCAGGTGTAGGACGGAGCGCAGAGTCATGTCCCAGATGTCGTCGACAAGATTGCCATGGATGTCCACCCAGAACGGTAAGCGTCTATGGTCGCCATCGCCAGGAAAAGGTTCAGGGCTCGTGGGGACGGCAATCGCTTTCAGATCATGCGTCTGCGTCCAATTTGCACCCTCCTCATAGATGATTGGGAACTGTAATCGAGTGCGGTCCATTTTCTTGGTGTCGTATCCGTAGTCGAGATAGCCAAAAGCAGAGAGCTTTGGATATGGCGCCTCAAAGTCGTCATTTCGTTCTGGTAGCAGAGTCCTCATCTTGATGCAGCGACTAGCTACCAGATTGCTGAGCGCCACTATTTCGGCGTTGCTGGCATGGAAGCTCAACTGATAATGGCCTGTCTCTCTAATTGTAGAGGTGATCGTTGAGCAATACTTGCCGACATCTCGTAAGTAGCTGTAGTCATCGAGTGACCACCTCTTGAACGACTTCCATACAGATTCGTGAAAGTGGTAGCTTCTTCCCGGTGTTATTCGCGACTTCTTGGAAGGCTGCAGGATGTGTGCTTTTACCAGCTCGGCATTGGCCTTCTTGAGTAAGACAGCCGAAACCTCCCCTAGTTTGGACGCTGCAGCTTCTGGGTCATACTTCCAGTCCTTGCTAGCAATCACAGCGCGACACCAGGATTTGAGCAGAATCAATTCGTCCGCGGCATCCTTTCTATTCTCAAGTGGCAATGCATCGGTGTACGCGTAACTGCGTACCAGTGCCGCTCTGCCGATGCTCGTCGGGTGCCCGAAAAACGCATTACGCTCCGGCTCGTACGTTCTGGCCGGCTCTACCACTTCAAAACGCGCATGAATGTCCTCTAGGGTTTCCACGGATTCTGGCTTCACTTCTACGACAGTCTGTGCTGCACATTTGCTTTCTCGAAGAGGCGCAGCTATTTTGGTCTCCACCCAATCATAGAGTGCTGCCCAGTCTGTATGCTCGGGGTCATAAAAGTTGATCTTGGGTAGCTCACCGCTTTCATAAGCTTTGAGTAGGGGCTCTCTCATAGCTCGTTCCAGCTCGAGTACGTCGTTCATCCGGCTAAGCTTTTGGAAGTTCCATGTCTGTTGCAATTTCTGGGCGGGATATCTGAACCTCAGAGCATGAGCCACAAGCGGCCATTTAATGTATACTTGTGTGTATCCGGAGCACAAGGAGCGAATCAAAGCTACTGCGATAAGGAGACGGTCGACATCTTGGAACGGGCCACTCCACGTCTTCTTCTTCTTGACCACCGGTCCTGCGGATACTGTCTGCATCGTACCACCATTTTCTGTCTCATCATCGTCTGCTTTCCTTTTACGAGATGTGTACCTTTTACGTAGCGGCTTTTCTGTTATTGGATCCGCATTCACGGTCCCCGCAACCTCTGCGGTAGCCTCTAAAAGGTCCTGGTGAGAAAACTCCGTGACCGGCTGAGTTGACTTGTCAAGTCCAAGCGTGGAGAACCGCGGTTTAGATGTAGACACGTTGTACACATGATATCCTGGGATGAGGACCGAATGTGCTGCTTGAGAGGGCAAGTAGACTTGGCCCGCATTCCGCATCAATGGACGAATCTTGGAGCGCAGCTTCAAGGGAAGTAGACGGCTAAGCCGGCCGGTTGGTCTTTGCAGTGGCGCAGAAGGCGCTGGCTGGCTTTCTGTCGTCGCAGAACGCTTGCTGATCAATGAACTCACCTTCTCCGCTTTTTTGTTACCGCTGGCATGCGAGGTACGCTGGACACTGAGACCTTCAACCAGGGGATATTCATCCCAAGTACCAAGCTGGCCGCCGATAAGACCACTCTGTGTTTGTGTCACACCGTCAGGCTGCTGGGTCAGTGGTCCCATGGTCGTCCCCTGTTCGGTTTGCTCGCAAGAGTCTGGTCTGACAGCAATACAGTCGGGTACATAATGACCAGGGTACCGTTCTCGAATCTTATCCTTGGTGTCGTTCACCAGTGAAGGAATGGTTCCAGGCAAATACATCACTTTGCGTATAACAGATCGACCATTTCTCTGAAAGGCAAATGTTTCAAATAAAAGCTCCCCACTGTTTTCAAGTGTCCTCATGGTATTATTGACGGTAGCCTTTTCCGGTCGCTTCGTCAATGGCTCCAGACGATCCCATTGTGATACAAAAGGTTGCCATATTTCCCTACTACCGGGAAATACGCCTCCAGCCTGGCGAACGATGTCCAGGATAAGTGCCCTGCGGCGGGCAGCAATTGTACCGGTCCTTGGTGAGCTATTCAAATCTGGGGTATCAGACGGACTGAGCTGGTAGCTTCCGGACTTGAGGATGCACGAAGCAACCGCAGCGCCATGAGAATCACTTCCTGCTGCACTGAATTGGTGGATGTGCGGAAGATCTGCTCGGCTCGACATACCCGGACTCTCGGGATGTTCATCAGTGGTCGTCAAAACGCTAGGTACCCGCAGCTGATCACTTGCTGGCATACGTGGAGACTTTGACGCGTCAAAAGCGCTAGCGCTCCCTGACAGTATATCGTGAAAGGTACAGTTGGTAGCAGGTACTGGCAATTGAATCGGCAAAGCATGATTACTACCTGTAGATACTGTAGTCGTGGAACCTGCGTCTTTTTCCGTATCTGCCAGAGCTTCGCTGATGGGTCGGTGTGGCTTGTCGTGTGACAAGGAGGCAAAGCTTGCATCGGCAGGTTTGTTGGATCCATTGGTGGAATTTGCATCCGACGGCATAATCAGTAGATTACGAACAGCAGGACTCTCACGCTTGGCCGAGGAAGCGCTCAAGGACGGTATACTATGATTTGTGCTGAGCACACCAGAGTGCTGAGGGTCTACCTCTTCAGCAGCTGCCGCTTCGCCAACAGCAGTATTTCCGCTTGTGCTTTCCGTCCTCGTTGCAGCGTGATCGCCAATATCGATAAGTTCTGGCTGGTCCGCAAGTGTCGCCAGGAATTCTCGCTGAATACGATCGCGCTCAGCTTTTTCCGCTTTTGTAGGACGTCCCAACTTCTTGGGTCGATGCTTAAGTGCCGGTGCCAAGGGCGGCCTAGCCAGTGGATTTGCCCTGTTCCATCGTACTTTCTTCCTTGTGACCTGCTCTGAGCCACCTTTTGAGTGGGTGGTGCCATGTGTCTGTTCTGTCGCGGCAGGCAGAGACAGTTCGGATATGGTTCGTCCAGCTACAGCAGGAGCGCTGGCCGCAACAACGTCATCTCCCGAAGCAGGTGATAGGAGCGAATGGGACATGGCAAGCTTCGCCTTGTATGCATCGAGAAACTCTTCAGATCCAACGGATCCTTGTCTCTTACGCTTCCGGACGATCCCAGATGCCATCGCACCGTTTGAAGGACGGGCATCTTGACACGACACCTCTTGCACATGAGGCTCTGCCAAATGCTCGGGAGCATCGATCTCCCTAGGATTCCTGGCGAGCATGGGGTCCAGCATCGTATCTAATACATCAACTCTGCGCTGGTCACCCTGGCTGGGACTCGGATCTGTCACTGACAAGTCGTCGTGTCTGTTGTGACAGGGCGAATTAGCAGACCTTGTCTGCACGAACCACGCGAACTCTTTGATTCTCTCGCTTTTCGCAACTACGATGAGAGACTTTCCGATCAAGCCAGGTCGACGAGAACCAGGTGGATTGATGTAGACACCGCGGCGAGTCCTGTGGAGAATGTCCAGTTCAAGGCGAGCTACGCGTACAGAAGATGGAAGTAAGAAGCCATTGATGCCGTCGACATCTTCGAAGCGATGACTCTTGTTTATCTCGACCTGCGCAAACTTCTCCGCACTTTTGTGGGCGAATGCTTCGAAACGCCTGTCACCTTGTCCTACAGGAAGTGCTGAAGTAGACATAGATCTGTACTGATGGCCATTCGTACCTTCGAGCGCAGCTTGAGTCAGTCGTGATTCCATGTACTTGCAGAGATTCGCATATCTGCCCACGATCTTCTGGAAAGGGCTTATTGAACCAGGTTCCGAATTTGATGTTGTGAGAACGCCATCATGGTCTGTGAGTTCCTGCATCTGGTCTACATCAGTGCCATCGTCCGAGCTTGCATAGGTGTCCATCCCCTCCAGAAAGATATACGGCGACTGATCCGTCTCTTGCTTCCGCTTTACAGCGTTCGACATGCGGGTCGTTCGCACGGGCTGAGTGCGCGTTTGTGGTGATCCTTGTAATGCAGTCGACGCTGCTGAAATCGTGTCCACCCGCATCTCACGGCGTCCTTTGCTCATTTTGTGGGACGTCGTCAAGTGATCTACACTTCCAGCTCCATCGCCAAGCGTAGCTTTCGTCAACTTGTCGTGGATGTCGTCACCACGTCGATGGCCTCCATGGTCTTGCTCGTGCTGGTCATCATCCGTGCCTTCTCCAACGTCGCTTTCGCTATCGGTATGTACAGCACGAGTTCGTTTCTGTCCCCTCCTGGCGGTGCGCGCTTTTGCGTTACTATGAAGCTTTCCCCATGCTGCTCTATCCGCTTCGGTCGGATCACGAAGCATTTCGACACACCGCACCGGGTTCGATTCTATGCTATCGCTTTCGCGAGCATTGACATGAACAGGTCTCGACATGACAGTTATCTGGCGGAGCAAGCCAGTCTCTGACAGGTAGGCGAGACGGCGTCGCAATTGACGAATGGGGGTCTTCTTGCGACGGAGCCCGATGGCCACGTAAAGATCAGGTAATGCCATCCTGCGATCAGGGTGGTTTTGAAGTGCTCGTACGACGTCTTCATACCAGGTCTCGTACTGCACAGGAATGCCCAGCAATGGATGAGAGGTCCCCTCGAACTTCTTCAGGCGGAGCAGACTAGTCACACGATTGCTCACCGACACGGCATCCTTTACTATGTAGTTCTTTGCGGCCAGACTATCGGTCCGCTTGGGGACAGAGCGAATATCCTGGTTCATTGCATGTGCAAGGTCTGCTTGAAGAATACCGGCTGATCCTTTGCCTGTGATTCCCAGGAGAAGATCAAATTCCAGGGCGGAGATTCGCGTGTGGTCCACGCCATGGCCGGCCACAGCCTGCCAGATCCTGTTCGCTGAAGCGACCAGACGTTGCCCGGCATGCTGGGCATTGCTTGGGGTATCAGAGGTCTCTTCGACGCTCTCGGCGCCGTGTGCATGTACATCCGAGCGTTCTTGGTGGTTCGCCTCGACACGAATATCTGAGTGGCTAGCGACTAGGTCCCAAAGGCTATCGATGAACGCAGGAGTGAGTTCTGGTGCACTTGCTTCTTGTACACGTCTCTCGGTTGAGTCGTTATTCGAAGATGCATTTATCGCTTCAGTGGTTTCGTACTTGCATGCGACAGCCTTGATGAAGTCGTCGATACCGAATCCTGGCGTGGCGTCAGTAAACGGTATGTGATGCTAACCCTTTCAGAGCTCGAACTTCCCTGTAGAGCGCGTTCGAACGTGGGACCTGAAGGAGACTTGAAGACTTACCTTTCGGTCCTGCCAACGCCACATCATGGAGCAATCTCCTCACGACATCCTCCGAACCCGCCGCCATCCTCTGCAAGTCGTTTGTAACACGGCCTCATCTGGTAGTCTCGACGGTGGTTGTCATCGATGTTGGGGCAGAATAGAGCGTGTGGTAGATCGCGTTGTGAGTTGTGGTTGGTCAGAAGTGGGGTGATAAGTGTGGTGGTCGAGCGGTACACGACGGAGTTCGAAATTGCTGACTCATAGACATCCTATGCTCGAGTGCACCGGCATGTGATGTCTATTGATGAGTTTGGTTCCATTGATGACAGTTGATGACTACTGCGTATACCCGTGGCTCACCGCAAACAACAATGCGACAGTGACTACGCTTCTCCCCTTTGCAAACGTCTGCAATGGTCGAGGACATTTACATAAACAATGAGGACGTCGTACAACCTGGTGCTCCGCTTGAGTGCTTGTAAATTTGCTATTTATGTTCTCTGATCACCCTTCATCATGGCTCTATAGCGCTCGATGACATCTCTTCTCGCATCACCCAATTCTTCTCTCCTTTTTAGACTTCCGCTCGCAGTAGGAACATTTGCTACGTTGACCTTAGCACCATTCTTGACCTTGAACTTTTCTCTTGGCTTCACTGTAAACTCTGGCGGTGCTTGCACAACATCATGTAGACCTTTCGGTGCCTCACGCCGCAGTTTCAAGACATCCCATGGATCCTCCTTATCATCGACCTGCTCTCCGATCATTCGCCTCTTCTTAGAGCCGAATTTCACGGCCTGTCCGCCAAACTCTGCCGCTTGTTCCTCTTCCTCCTCTTCTTGCTGCTCCTGGAACTCCTCCTCGGCCTCTTTCCGACGAGCATCCTCTTCTCGCCAAGAAGCATACATCTTCTTCAACCGCTTCTCTGTTTTGGTCGTACGCTCCTTCACTCCATCGATCTCTACCTTGCCCTTCCGCGCCAGGCCAGCGATAGGCAGAGCCTGATCTACACGAGCACTGTAGTCCGCCAGTCGTTCGCCGGGTAGAATTTTGGGTACTTCGACCTTTTCGACAGCGACCACTGGGGGAGCAACTACAACGTCCGCCGCTTCTGACGCTTTCCGCTTCTTAGCTGCACGTCTGTCCCCATCATCAAGTCCAGAACGTCTTTTGCCGGTAGCTTTGAACTGCATCAATCGCGCAAACTGTCGTGGCGTATCATCCTCTTTGTAGCCATCGACCGCAGTGGAACTGCGTTTCCGCTTGGCGTTTTGCTTGTGCTGTCCACCTTTCTGGCCTTTCTTCACAGCACCACTGAACGCTGGTAGTGGCTTGGCTATATCTGTGGGTCCGAGATTGAATTCCTTGTTGTTGTCGCCATTTCGACGAACGTGCTTGTGCGGCATCTTTCGGTTTCCGGGAGAAATCCAGCACAAATCAGAATGCGCATGGCAAAGAGAGCTTCTTGAAAACGCATGTGACAAAGAGGTTCTACGGAAGCGCCCGAATGTCCTTCCGTTAGCGTTCTGGATCCTCATCCAATGGGAACTCCTGTCTCCAACCACTACGTTCATCGATTGTCTCTCCTTCATGCAGTCGCCATGACAGGAGATACATGTAGCCGAAATGCCTCCGCCTTCGGGTCGTATGACAAAGAACCGTGCTCAGCCAACACCATGGCAGACACGTCTTCCCGCGCAGGAAGAGGATTCCGACGAAGATGAGTCGGATGAGGAGGACTTTGCGCCAGCACCGAAGACTTCCGCTCTGCCACCAGCAACATCGTTCCCGTCACAACGGAGGACCGCCGGCATAGTCCTAACACCCGGAAAACCAATCGTGGCCGCTCAGAATGACGCTGAGCCAGATCTCTCGGGGTTCGTTACGGCCTCTGAGTCGGAGGAAGAGAGTGATGAAGTCAGCGGAAGCGATGAGAGTGAAGAGGATGAATCCTCGGGTGATGAGGATGAGTCGTCCGACGACGAACCCAAAAGACCATTGCTAAGGCCTACATTCATCTCGAAAGCCAAGCGGGCGCAAACAGGCGCTGTGATCTCGAACGAGTCTGCTACACAACAAGCTGAGGGAGAGGAGCGCCGGCGAAAAGAGAAAGCAGACGAACTTCTCAAGCAACAAATAGAGCGAGACGCGGCTGCTAAGGCTGCTGGTCGTAAGGCATGGGATGACGACGATGTTGCTCCCGAGGATGAAGTCGACGACACCGACGGGTTGGATCCCGAAGCAGAGCACGCCTCGTGGAAGCTGCGCGAGCTCACGCGAGTTCGTCGAGAGCGTCTTGCGATCGAAGAGAAGGAGAAAGAGCGCGAAGAAGTGGAACGTCGGCGCAATATGACTGTGGAAGAGCGGGGGGCGGAAGACAAGGCCTACATTGACGCACAGAAAGAGGAGCGAGAGGGGAGAGGGAAGATGGGATTCATGCAGAAATACCACCACAAGGGTGCGTTTTTCCAGAACGATGACGAGATGGATGAGGAGGTGAAGGCTGCGATGAACCGTGATTTCGCAGGCGTGAAGTTCGCGGACGATGCCGGAGACAAATCGGTGCTTCCAGAATACATGCGGATCAGAGATATGACGAAGCTGGGAAAGAAGGGCCGCACGAAGTATAAGGATTTGCGTAACGAAGACACCGGCCATTGGGGAGAAGTTGGGCAAAAGAGACGGCATGACGATGGGTTGGACGAACGTTTCAGGCCAGATGAGGGGAGAAACGGTGGGAGCGACACCACCGGTGCAAATTCTGCGCCGGTTGGAGAGCGTCGAAGACCAGATGACTCCAGAAGTCACGGCAGCAACGAGAAAAGAGCAAGATATGACTGAGTTTGTGCTTATATGTACGGTTGAAGCTTAGCATGGCGTTGGTGGTATCGTTTTGTACAGCATTCTGTATTAAAGAGACTTGCTGCGATAGCTCACCCCAATAGACAATCCAGATCAAGTCGTGTACGATCTAGTGATCCAACAGAGATGGCTTTCAAATATATAGAAGGGCCTTAGTACACGGCTGGGCCACTTCGGGAGAGGGCATCGAGGGCTTGCTCAATAGTGATGACATTCGCGGGCAGCTTGGGAATGATGCCTTCGAGGATGGCTTCATTGATGTTCAAGACATCAGGCGGCGTCTCAATCGTATTGTTGGCGATGACATAGCTGCGACGCTGTTAACATCACGGAGAACACTGAGCCGCTGCGAGGAACTTACACGTTGTAGCCTAGATCAAACAATTGGTAAGTCGTGCTTAGAATCACGCCCGATGTGCGAATCCCGGAAAGAATGACAGTATCAATGCCTTGCGCCGCTAGGATCAGCTCGAGCGCGTTGCCACGGCCAGCATAGTAGCCAGTCTTCTGGACGACGACATCTCCGGCATCGTGGTCCACGACGAACGCCGGATAGATCTCCGTCACGGTTTCATTTGCGGTGGTGATGCCCTCACTGGTCGTGATGAAACCACTACCAGGCTTGACCTCTGGCTTGCGAGCATTGGCGAAGTAGATGCGCGAGAAGATGGACAATGGTGGCGGCTGCTGGGCGTGGACAGCATTGATCCAGGTCGCGGTATTGGCGATGAAGCGCTTTCCGGCAGCGGTGTTGTTGATGCTGCCGACCAGGCCATTGATCAGATCCAGGTTCAGCACGGCGTAATGCTGTCCAAAGGACAGACTGGCATTGTTGACTGTGGACGGGATGTAGTCTCCTGGACCATCATATCCTGGCGTGGTAGTAGATGCTGGCGCACTCGTGGTCGAGCTCGATCTCGGTCTCCCATGGCCATATGCAACGCCGAACAGGAGCGCAGCTGTAAACGTGATCAACCGCATGATTTCTTGATGTTCTCGCTTGAGGAAATTGGCAGAGGTGATATTGCTGTGTATCGTATGATGATGATGCTTGCCTTACCACGGTGCATGCAATCGCGCGTGCTTATACAGTAGGTAGTAGTACATTTTTCCAACGGCTCAATACCACGATGACATGCTTGATTTTGTTGTGACGACGGGCCTTGGCTAATGCTCTGCTATGTCATTACTCCCGCACAGCATACGTACTCTCGACCCAATGTACAGATGACGAGAAGTCGAGATTTGTGTCTCATCTGTCCGGCTTGAGAGGGATGACTTGTACTTCAGACAGCCGATTCGTTCTCGGGAGGCTTTCCACTTCTTAGGTAGGAGGTTTGCCTCAAGTTTTAACCCTACCTAGTCTATCACCAATAACCACTTCCCACAGCGGAGGTTGCAATGCTACCTTAACTTAGTTCTCGTGCTCAATACTGTCTCTCCAACCGTTTTTGCAAGGTCGCTAGGCGGAAAATTGCCATTGAGCTCTTGAGTAGCATAGACTGGGCTGATGAACTTTTCCATTGCGTGTTGACGATATGAGCATATCAACCTTACCAGGCCGGATTTTACCTGTGCAAGAACCTCGGCTGTGGCTCGACGGCCACATTACAACTCTGCATGATAAACCACTCCTCGCCTCCCAGGATGGCTATATTGACTGTAGGAATTGACCTGTATGCGCTGACGATCGCCAATGAGTCAATCTCGCGGTCGCTATTGGGAATTCGCCGTCCTCTCCGACGACTTCAAGAAAATGGGCTGGGTTGATCATGTCCCGAGGGCCGGTAATCTCTACATTGGCGGCCTTCATGCGCTTTATCAGAAGCCGGAGCTCTTCAAACAACACCAGATCTCGCACATCCTCTCGGTCCTCGATTACGACATTTACGAGAATGGGCAGTTCTCAGAGTACAAGCATCTCATGATCCGGGTCGATGACGATCCGAATGAGAACCTACTGAAGCATTTCGACGAGACCAGTATGTTCATCGATGAGGCGTTGCAAGGCGGTGGAGCGGTGTTTGTACATTGCGCCATGGGCAAGTCCCGCTCTGCGACGCTCGTATGTGCTTATCTGATGTGGAAGAATGGGGTCACACCTCAGCAAGCGCTGAGCCAGCTTTGCGAGGGCCGACCTGTGTGTAGTCCAAATCCTGGATTCTTGGAACAGCTCGACGTGTATCACGAATTGCGTCAGAGGAAGGCTGACAAGACGGCGCAGACCGCAATCTATGACCACTGGGAGAAGACTCGCTTCAGAGGGGATGTCTGGGAATGGCATAAACGACAGGTAGCAAAACTGTGAGCCAACATTTATGAATCGACATGGCTTGCAGTGGAATCAGGGAGCTGGTGAACGACTTGAAGCCTCAGATAACACATGCATTCATCCTTTGCCTGGCTTTAGAGGCAGGCCAACGTTTTGTGGGAAGAGAGCAGTGCGTTCCCGCTGGCTCTGATCTGGGCTATTTACTCTCATACTGCAGAGACATTCGAAGTGCGAGGCCGGCCACGATGGGCATGGCTTACACCAACATAGATGAAAGCAATGAGGCGACCCTGGCATTGCCAGCGTCGCCTCTTCGGACGCTCGCTTCGCCATTTGCACTGCGCCGGCACGCAAGTATGCCACACGGCGCCATTGATCTTTCCTTCCTTCCTACCGAGAGCAAAATCGGTTGTGAATACTCTAAGGAAATTCATGATCGGACACTTGACGGTCTCCCCATCATATAGAGCCGACCGCGTAGAGGTGGGCATTGGGCAGACAAGCATATCGGACACAACTTTATACAGCTTCCAATCCGACAACATGGCTTTTCATTGTTCACTTTGAGCAAACGTCTTCGACGATAATCTAAAGCTACACGTAATTTATCTTTACAAATCGTGGTATCAAGCATCGGTAAGGTGAGGTAACTAGGGTAACTGAGGTTGGTGGAGGAAGCATTGACTGGTCTACTGCCAAGCATTATTCAAGCTTGTTGAGGTAAAGTGATCGGCCACGTTGCGGGTGTGGTTAAATATGCATCATCTTGCATCTTGCATCTTGCGTCCCCTCACAAACAAACTTTTGCACAGCTATAGTAATTATGGTAGCGTTCAATTTGCCTGCAGTCGCGTTATTCGCGCTTCAAACGATTGCTGTGGTTGCTCAAGCATCTGAAAATGTTGCGGTAAGGTCCCATGCTCCAACGCTGGATACCTCCAATGACTGACTTTATCAATGCTCATAGGCTGAGGCACCCGAAGCACAAGGTGGAAATATTGCCGACCATATCAAGATCAGTGGTGGAGGAGAACAGCTCAACGTCCAACAGTCCCCCAACCTGGCCGTCGAGATCACCACGCTATTCCCCGATGCCGAAGTGTTCGGCGTGAAACTGGTGAACGGAAGAGCAACAAGAGCTATACTCGATGTCGAAAACAAGGAGGCTGAACCCATCAGTCTGCTCCTTGTTGGGGGAACCCTCACGACACCTTCTGATGCGCCCGGTGCTCCCGATCCTCCCCGGGTTCTCAAGAACCTGACCGCAACAAAGTATTCCTTGTCCATCCCGGCCGGCCAGAACGAGAGCATCAACTATGCATTCACCACCGACATGCACCCTCAAAACCTGAGGCTGAGCCTCTCTGCAGTTCTCCGGGACGGAAAGGGTGTTGTCTACACCAAGTCTATCTTCAACGAGACAGTTTCTATTGTCGAGGCTCCCGTTAGCATTTTCGACCCACAAATGTAAGTCACATTCATCGCCAGCAAGCACATCTCTTGCTAATCTTAGTGTCCAGCATTTTCCTCTACCTCTTCCTCCTGACAGCCTTTGCCGGCACCTGCTTCTTCATCTACACGACCTGGATCACGACATTGTTCCCGCAAAAGAAGCGTGGAGGCAAGGGTGGTGAGCGTGCCCAGCGCTCGTCAGGCGGAAGCAAGAAAGTCGACCCGGCCGATCAAGCCGGTGTGGTAGGTGCTGATGGACCAGCCGTAGCATCGTCATCTGGATATGACGAATCTTGGATCCCAGCCGGACACCTGAACAGACCAGAGGCGAAGCGGGTGGGCAGTGGTAGACCAAAGAGTAGAGCCGCTTGAACGGATCGGGAATTGAAGAAGCCAAGATACACTCGTGGTTAATATCCGTGGCCACTCGTGCTGTGCAGCCGTTCGCCTTCTTTGGAGAAGAAGATCATGGACAAGTACGTTGCTCCGCAACCATGCTGGACATCACAAGCCGACATGTCCTCTTGCGAGTGACGATGCTTCGATGCCGCAAGCCAGCAGTATCAGCAGCTACGCAGATAGTAACCTGATAGGTCCACAGCGAACAGGTCCAGCCATATACTACCAGAAATCCCTTGTCGTGTATATCAAATCTAGCTGGGTCATCTATGAAGCTGGTCGTAGTGTTGGCAAGCACCTACATTTTAACCGACAGGTAGGAAACATAAGATAGGTAGAGATCAGGAATCAATCCTCGAGTCCTGTGTGTACCTTACCAGCGTATCGCAGCTCACGTCACTTGCTACTTGAGATATAGCGCACTTCGTCGTTCGGGCTCTCGGACTTCACCTCAATAGCGAAGCAGTTCGCGACTAACAGGCTCATAGGTCTTCGGCCTATCGCCGTCTGCAAGACAATGTCATCATTCTAGCATAACATTTCAAATCCGTGCTCCATCGGGAGTTTCGCACTAGATTTCGTTCCCAAGGCCGGAACACGCAGACGACATGCTGCCCTAAGCCCGGTTTATGCTGCGTCGCAGAAAATCAAGAGTAGATACGATTGACACACGACGCAGTCCTTACACCGTCCACAACGATAATATCATCTTCGCCATCTTGATCATGGCACCAAAACTGCTAGTCAATGGCACTGTCGTGACTTTCGATAGAGAAACGGAGTCCCTCAAGGTCCTTCCTCGGGCATCGATCCTGATCACTGAAGACCGAATTGCAGCCATCGACAATGATCTGGACAGGATCTCTGTACCGTCCAATGCCGAACGTATTGATATGACCAACAAGATCATCACTCCGGGCTTCATCAACACGCACATCCACACTTGGCAAACAGCTTTTCGATCTCTCGGCGCCGATCTCGCATTAGCGCAATACTTCACCTGGTTCGGTCAGGAGGCGCCAAGTGCTACTTTGCCATTCAATCAGAAGGACGATATATACATCAGCTCTTTGCAAGGCTATCTCGCCGGAATATATGCTGGCATGACCGGATACGTGGATCATGCCCATGCCAACTTCTGCCCCGGCGCAAGTCGAGAGAGCTTCGAGGCAGCTGTAGACTCCGGAGCGCGGGTGTAGTGGTGCTACGATATTCATGCGTATCGTAGCACTTACAGCATGGACGCGCAGATTGACATACTACGAGAACATAAGAAGCGAGTCCAGGAGGGAACTGCCGGGTTGACAAAACTAGGTCTCGCTATCGATTCGCTCCTTAGACCAGGCAATCCGGCAACAGGTCCCGAAAAGGTCAAAATTCTGGCAGGGTAATCTCATTCAGCCAGGGCTTACACTGACACTCATTTGATGCTCATACGTTTTCCAGGGAACTTGACGTTGCTGCGCTCACTGTGCATTGCTTGGGCGGACCTTGGCCGCGTTAGTATCAGATTACTCACGGACCTTGTGTTCTGCAACGCTGATACTGTCTGTCCAGCAACGCCAACGCCAACCTCTGTCGACGAGTGGGACCTGCAGAGCATCAACCGACCTCTCATTCTGTCCCATGCGGGTTTCGTCACCGAGTCCGATGGCAAGGCGTTACGCAAGAACAATCACAACGTGTCCATCACGCCTGAATCCGAGATGCACAATGGTCATGGTCAGGTCAATGGGAGGCTAATTCTCGACCAGGCCTCCCTTGGCGTCGACACCACTTTTACTTTCTCTAGTGACATACTCACACAGGCACGCATTTATTTGCAGCACGTCCGCCACCACAACTATCTCGAGACACTGGACAAGGGTCTTCTGCCAAACGGGGTCCCAATGTCCGTCGACGACGCATTCCTCCTCGCCACGCGCCAAGGTGGCCGTGCCGTCTGGCGCGACGATCTCGGGGTGATTGCTGTCGGTGCCCAAGCCGACCTTGTCGTGTTTGACGGTGAATCACCCAATATGCTTGGCTGGACCAACGCCGTCGCAGCGGTCATTCTGCACGCCAATGTGGGCGATATCGAGCATGTTATGATCGGTGGAGATTGGCGCAAGCGCGACGGTAGGCTCATCACACCCGTAGGCAAGCTGAGCTGGCAGGACGTCAAGCAGAAATTCACGGAGGTCGCAAGGAGAGTGCAGGCGCAGAATAACACGCTGCCTAACATGCCGGAGAAACTGTTTGGCGTGGGTGAGTTCGGCGATGTTGAGGTCAGTGCTATCAAGAAGTGAGGTGAATAGAAGGGCTTGCGACGAGTACCTTAGGGAGGTAGCTCTACGTGTAGCTGACCTTGTTTCGTATGGTAAAGTAGTTACAGACATCTCCTTTGATATGCAATCTCCAGTGCGTATGGCGTTGCTTGACCTTGGTCATCATCTCGCATCGCCTCTCGTCGATAGGTGAGTGTGATGGCTGTACTGCTACAATGATACACATACGCACATGTACCCTGGAAAGATAGACAACCAGCGTCTCTCAGAAGCGATCACAAGGATTCACACCTCACCTGGCAGACCCAAGTGCCGGCCGAAGACGGCCTCGCCCCGATCATCATAACGGGCGCCCGCGACTTGCGATTACAGATATCCTTCTCACCATCACGATTTGTCAGGCATGAGTTCCGGTCGTAAATGGAACGCATGATGTTTCGGCTGACTGGATGCGCATGTACGCTGGACAGCGTCATATCTCAGGCCCGAAGCCTCTCTTATATGAAGGTATAGATTGCATAGGTCAGCATGCGCATCGAAGCATCGAGATCCAGACTGAGCGATATTGGAACGGCCTGGACACAGACTTGAGTGCCGTCACTCGCCGTCCGCTATGATGAGAATTGTCCCTTCTAGTGGACCCTGCAATCTGGAAACCCAGTGAGACAATTGTCAGTTAACAAGAATATGGACAGTGCTATGTGTGCACCTGTTACTTGGTGGAATAGAGCTATCGTGGTGTCGTAACGTGGTCCATCAAGTTGAGAAGTCTCAGCAAATCCCTCGAAGCACCTGGAGTTGTGTCACCAAGGTAGGAATTGCCACGGCACTTTAGTTCTCCCACACATGTACAGTGGGAAGATTCTTTTCGGGCTTGCTTGGCCACGATAAGGCATCCCGAACAAATGCCTTGGTCGTGCCGCTCATGCGACAGCTTTCTACATTCCAACAAGGCATGGTGATGGAGACACCTTATCAAAGATATTCTTAACTGACCGACGTCAAGCCGGGGATCTACATTGCAAACTCGGCCTCGCGTAGTGGATTCGGCCCGTTAGAATACAGCAAGAGGCAACATGTTCGGAGTGTCAAAAGGTCCGCCGGCATTAACAGCGACATCAATTGATTGCTGTACCGTCACTAAGCGGGCTGCTGGCTGAAGGGCTTCTACCGGCACCCACAAACTCAGTTCGTAGCCGCAGGCATGCTCGAACATAACACAGTTTACGTATTGCGTCCACAATCGAGCTCGATCGCACTGTGGCAACAGAGTCAACAACTTTGATCAGCCCCCTAGAACGCACAACGGGGATGCCTGCGCTTATAAAACGGCCGTCAACAATCAATGGTAGAGGTCATCATTTTGGACTTCTGTGGGGTGCTTAGGGCAACACCGTCCTCGTCAGCAAATTTTCTCACATCCCATACCGGCTATGGTATGCAGTGATGTACCGATGACTATGTTTCCAGATGTACGATCGGCTCATAAACCCTCATCTGCTTTGGACGATCCGGGTTAGCTTTATTCATTGCAGGCTCCATGGTAGACCAGCGCTGGCATGGTTGCCCATCCACCCTCCTGGGTCTCGGAAACTTTGTCGAAGCCTCAGACTACGGCTCAGCATGCTTGTGCACATGCACTAGTACTTAACACAGATACTCACGGTAGGTGCTTTGCCAGGCTATCTTGCATCCGGTGTTTCCTTGTGAACACTGAAATGCCGCATTGTCCCAATCCATTGAGCTTTCTTCTCCGTATCTTCTCATACTGCTTTCTTGCATTCTCTGTTTGCTTCATTGGTGATGCCATTACTCAAGCGTGCTGAAGATGGAGCGGAAGCAGACTCCAAATTGGAAAAGAAAGATCCATTGATGAGCCCGAACGATGCAGGTCAGATCGTTGCCCGTCAGCGGGTTACCTTCATTGCCGTCTACCTTGGCCTGGTAGCCTCGATCGGTGGCTTCATGTTTGGCTACGTGTCTGGGCAGATCTCTGGGTTCTTTCTCATGGAGGACTTCGCGAGACGCTTCGGTGAAGTCCAACCGGACGGCACGTACACCTTTTCTGCTGCACGACAGGGCACCATTGTCGGGATGCTCAGTGCTGGCAGTCTATTTGGCGCTTTGATAGCTGGGAAGATCGCTGACTCGCTTGGTCGGCGGATGGCGATATCGGCATCTGCATTCTTCTGCTGCGTCGGCACCATCATTGAGATCTCTTCAAAGACCAAATGGTATCAGTTCGCCATTGGAAGATTGGTCGACGGTGTGGGCATTGGTTCGCTTTCTGTTGTGGTACCTATGTACCAGTCTGAATCCTCCCCGGCTATCATCCGGGGTGTATTGGTCGCCTCTTACCAGCTCTTCATCTGCTTGGGTATCTGGACCGCCGAGATGGTGAATTACGGCACGGAAGCAATGTCTTCCAGTGCTTCGTGGCGAATTCCCAATGGACTTTCGTTTCTCTGGGCATTGATTTTGGGTGGCGGCATACTCTTCCTGCCGGAGAGTCCGCGATTTGCCTACCGAATGGGTCAAGAGGATGAGGCTCGTAGGACTATCGCCAAGCTCGCGGGGATGGAGCCTGACAGCAGAGAGGTGGATCACCTGATTGGAGAGATCCGTTTCAAGCTTGATGAAGAGAGAGCTGGGGCGGAGACCAAATGGTATGAGATATTTACTGGGCCAAAAATGCTTTACAGAACCGTCCTCGGCATGGTCCTACAGGCTGGGCAACAGCTCACTGGTGCCAATTTTGTAAGTCGACTTCATTCGATTCCAGTGAAGCCCCCTGACCAGAGTCTAGTTCTTCTACTACGGCGTGACAGTCTTCAAAGCTACAGGCCTGTCCAACAGCTACGTCACGCAGATCATCCTCGGCAGTGTCAACGTAGGCTGCACTTTCGGCGGCCTCTACGTAGTACAAAAGTGTGGCCGCCGAATCTCACTGATGGTTGGTGGCACTTGGATGTTCATGTGCTTCATGGTCTATTCCTTCGTTGGACACTACGGACTAGCGGAAGGATCGCCAGCAGATCAAAGCTGGGCGGGTAACGTCCTGATCGTCTTCTCCTGCCTGTTCATCGTGGCATTTGCTACAACATGGGGTCCTCTAGTCTGGGCTGTCGTCGCAGAGTTGTATCCTGCTCGTTACCGAGCTCCTTGCATGGCCTTGGCCACGGCTTCGAATTGGCTATTCAACTTCTTGTAAGTGCCACCAGCTGTGTGATGACCTTGCCTATCGCTAACACCATCTAGAATCTCTTTCTTTACGCAGTTCATCACTGGCGCGATCGACTACTACTACGGCCTTGTCTTTGCTGGATGTTGTGCAGCGCTAGTGGCAATCGTCTTCTTTTTCGTGATTGAAAGCAAGGATCGCAGCCTCGAAGAGATCGACACTATGTACGTGCTCGGGGTCAATCCAGTAACCAGCGCAAAGTGGGATGGGAGCAAAGTGGCAGAGAGTGCGGAGACAAGCGGTCGCAGCTCTTTGATAAGAGACGAGGAAAATGCTGTGCCAATGGCTACAGCTCCTGCAGGTGTTGTCGAGGATTGATCTTGCGCGTGCACAACCAAAAGACGGGGTTTGGTTGAGGTGTTGCTGCTTATACATATACACCGAAAGGTTCATAATGCTACCAAGCAGTAATCCATCAGTCCACACCTACTGTTTGTTGTATTCGATTTAGGTAGGAACAATTACAAAGAATGTGTGGTATGGCGATGGCTGAGGCCCGAGACTCCCGAACGCCGCAAACGGCTAGAACTAGCCCCTCGTGTCAATTTCGCAACGGAAATTCTTTCGCTGCAAGTTCCTATCCAGCACATCCTTCAGTGTGACTTTATATCAGCATTGTCGTTGTCTGCAGAGTGCTACCATGAGGCATATTCAAGAGTCTCGCCATGGACGATCAAGAGACTCGAACGCCTCGAAACCGTCGAGAGCGTAGAGCAGCTGCAAAGGAGTCTAAATCGCCCATCGAAGCTCCAACAACCAGGCCAAAGGTCAGAACCCCAACTATTGCATTGAGCCAACCGGACCGGTCAGGACCAAAGATCAAGACTCTTCTGGATCTCTACGAGGAAAAGAAATCCCTCCTAGATCAAGGTCAGCCATTCGATACCAAGCATCAGGATGGTTTAGTCCGCGACGAAAGTGGCAACATTCTCTCGGGTGGTCTGAGGTCTGAGGGTGATGATGATGAGCCCATTGGGCCGCTAGGAAACACTATCTTCTGGACTTTCACTTTGGGCATGTTGCACTTCACGCTTGATGTTCTCGTGTTCCATCAGTATCGGCAAGAGGTAGAATGGTCCGCAATCTTCAAGCGGACTGGGACTGTTCTGCCGATTCTGTTCCTGCTTATCTACCTCACTCGCACGGACATGGCCGAGAAGAGATTCAGAACCTTGAAGCAATTGATATTCTTGGTGGCTGCTACTGCGTCTGGATGCTACACAATTCATGTCTCGAATCGATATTCTTATTTTGCCGTAATGCAGCAAGCACCACCTCTCGGCACTCTATGGATCTGGAGCGTAATCGAGATGGATCTTGCCTTTGCTGTTGCAAGCATTGTTGTCAACCTTGGCTACTTGTATTGGAAGGGCTACTCCATTACGTGAAGGGATCTTCACTTCAGTATTGTCATTGGCCTGTGAAACCATGGAACGCAGCGACTCTTATCTCACTATACGGGTGGCTGAACCAGAGTTCTTGCAGTATATCCGGCATTAAGGTGAGCTACGACCTTCACACTTTCTTATGGCTCAACGCGCTGTTGCCGCCATCTCAAGATGATACAAATTAGCTCTAGACCTGCAGCCGCGTTAAAAGCGGCAGTGACAGAATATCATCTTTACCCAATCTGACATAACAGCGATTATCAACCTTCGAGCGCAGCCGACCTGGTGCAGAGGACTCCAGCTGACATGCACGTAAGAGGACTAAATGGGGACCGAAAGATGGGAGCCTGATGCATGTGTTCAGAAAACTCAACGCATTCGATGATACACGCATTGCAGGCACTACAATCAGTAAGTTGAAGCCTGTTCTCCATACGTCTGTTTCTTCTCGCAAACACTCGCAAACAATCACAAGATGATACACTTTAGCTCTAGATCTAGAGTCGCAACTGCGGCATTGACAGATACAATTACCATTTAGCATACTCTGACACGACCCCCCACAACATCACATATCGGGCAAGCAGAATTCCTGGACATGAGAGCTGACCAGAATTCAACGCAGACTATCCGTCGAAAATCTGGAGCTTGCGGCGGAGACTACACTTTCGACAGAGCAGCACGTGCGATACCTTTGGCGGACTTACTTGGCTGAATCAAAGTTCGAGGCCTCGACCAGGGATGAAGCTTGCTCCGATTTCTTTGACATCTAACACAATGCCTTTCTCTGGTATGGCCACAGCAAGAAAATTACATGAGTGTACATATATAGCTGTCAATGTCAATATTCATATCTTCTCTTTTATCCGATCAGGTAGCACTCTATCCTCGAATCTTCTCATCAGCTTGTTCGTCTGCTCCGCCAGACTCAGTGTCAGGATGGTATGTGGCAAGATCCGAGCCAAATGCGCGAAAAAGCCCTTATATACCGCAAACACGCCCTCAGTCTTGATCGTCCGGAACAGACAGTCAAAAGCTCCACTGTAAAGGTTGCCAGTCTGGTTGTACATACGACTCATGACCGTGTCAGGGGGGTGCATGACCACGCAAACGACGAATCCCGATGCCGAAGAGGATAACAGATGCAGAGCCGGACCATCCGGCATGTTGAACCATGTTTGTAGTCTTCGCTTTGCCAGGAAATATGTCGGGAGCTGCACGGAAGAACCAAACCCGGTGCGGACACACGCTGGCCCAATGCCCCGGTATAACCCTCTTACTCCCTCAGCTTTGTAGATCTGTGATAATCCGTCCCATGCGTTACGGTATTGATGCTGTGTGCCCACGGGAAGGAAGGGAGAGAACGATTGAAGGCGGGTTTTGACGAGGAAAAAAGGTGACCCGGCGGCAGCACCAAGGATGCCAGAGGACGCGCCAGCAACGATGTTGACGGGAAGGTTCTGATAAGCCTTGACGTCGGGCGAGGCCATCGAGGAGAAGTCTCGTTTGAGGAGGAAGGAGTTGAGGGTTGTGCGAATTGGGTCGTAGAAGCCCAGTCGGCAGCCATTGAGGGTCATTTGATAGATGTACTTTGCACGCGTTCAGTCATGTTCTGAGAGCATTTCCTTGCAGGAGTTTCGACTTACTGCACAGCTTAGCCCTCGTAGCAGTCCCTTCATGCCCTCATTGGCGTATACGACCCGTACGCCATGTAGCACACCCCGGTACATCTTTGGCGCATCACCTTTGGCTTGCAGTTCTCCTTGTAACTGTAGGCGGATCTTGATGGTCTCGAAGGAGTGGGTGACCGTCACAGCACCACATGCTGCTACTCCGCCAGCTATGAAGCTGCCTATCGTTGTCGACATGGGGTCTGATGGTGTTGGGTAATGCACTCGCGTTCCTCGCTCTTCTTCAGATGTTCCGTGACCATTCACTCCCTATGACACACGCGGGAATGATCGAATTATGAAAGTATGGTTGGCGAAATTGTTCGGAAAATAGAGCGATCAGAAGGGTTGGCCTTCGCGACAAGGCGCGTATATGATCCTTGAAGTCATGTAATATTGGATCGTGCTGCGAATCTGGCCGCAAGCAAGGTCAATAATAATGTTCCCGTTCCGGCACTCGAAGCAGTAGGTAAGCTTTCTAGCGCAGAACTGACCGACATCGCTATTTAGACTTCGATAGGTACATGTAGGCACTTTCACATGCGCGCACGTGAGGGACTTCTACCTCCAGACTTACCTGGGTTTTGTGCATGCCTCTCAACCGTGATCGCCTACTACTGATCAAACAAGATGGGGGTTGATACGCCGCAAATATCCAAAGTCCAAGACGTGGTCGCGACCTTCCGGCCTTCGCGACTGTTCCCAGGCTCGTCGAAAGCAATCTACACCTCCATCGATTTCGACGACAGCGGCGAGTTCCTCCTCCTTGCTCGCACAGACGATACCATCCAGCTTTACAACACCAAGGCCGGCGCGTACGCGAAAGATCTCAAGTCACAGAAGTATGGGTGCGCGTTGGCCCGGTTCACGCACCACTCGACCAGCATCATCTATGCCAGTACCAAAGTCGACGATGGCATTCGATACTTGAGCATGCATGACAACAGCTTCATCCGATACTTCAAAGGCCACGAAGATCGAGTGACGGGACTCTGTGTCAGCCCTAGTAGCGACCACTTCCTTTCCGCGTCGCTCGATAACACCGTTCGACTGTGGGACTGTCGGTCGCCCAATGCACAGGGACAACTCGAATTCGAGTGTCCATATCTCGTAGCCTACGATGCGAGTGCCAGCGTCATCGCTATCGCATCTCCCCCCGCTCAAACTGTTCTCATGTACGACCTCCGGAATTATGACAAACCTCCATTTGTCGCATTCGACCTGGAGGCGACAGAGCAAAAGTATGCACGTTATGGGCAAAAGCTAGGGCAGGGATGGACTGGCATGGAATTCAGCAATAATAGCAAATACCTTTTGATCACGACGAGTGGGCCCGGTCATTATCTGCTCGATGCGTTCGACGGCCGATTGCTGCACTACCTCCACCGACCCTCATCAGCGTCCACTCGGCTGGCGCCCGGGGATACACTTTCGGACGCTGCACCAGCATATACACAAGGCGATGCTTCATTTGCCCCAGACGGAAGATATGTAATTGGCGGTAACGGAAGCAAGACCGGGCTTTTGGTATGGGATGTGCAGAAGGAGCCTGCACCAGATGGCATCCTGCCCCCAACTTCAGAATTACCTTCATCCAAGACCGCTGCTGTGGTCGCATACAACCCTCGACATAATTTCATTGCGAGTGCGGATAAGGATATGGTGATGTGGGTGCCGGATCCGGAACTGGCCTAACAAATTTATGCGCAAATCATGTAACAAAAAAGCGAGCGAGGCGTTCCGGTAGACTATGGGGGTGTTATCATATATTGAAGCTTTTGGCACGCCAAATGGCCTGTGCGCGATACCCTGGTTCCACAGAATGGGATCAATGAGTCCAGGGCGGAATGATTATAACCACGAAGGCCAGTGACTACAACTCAAGTATGTCAAATGTTTGTATTAATACAAATAGCTTTTGCCCCACAATCTCTAGGCACCTCACTCCCTGAAAGGTCATCGTCGCGTTAATGTCATCTCTGGTCACAACAGCATCACCGCACCTGCCATGGCAATGACGCCGAATGCTGGCTGAGCGACCCTGGTGACCGCTGCATTGTTGTGTGAGGTAGTGGCCGCTGTCGTCACAGGGGGACAATGAGGCCGGCTGAGTTGGTGACGATGCTCTGCGAGACTGTAGCGCCACTGCTGGTGGGGGTGACTGTGGCTTCAGGCACGTAATCGACCGCGTCTCCAGTGACACCGACTGCGGTGTAGTACAGAGAGACTGCGGTTGACTCCGACAAAGGGTCAGAATATGTCATGATCGTCGTAGCAGTTGCCAGGTTTCCTGACGTGGACGGGAAGCTGTCCGCAAAGACGTCGAAGAACCCGGCCGCGGGTGTGTTAGTCGCAACACAATACGAACTGCTTATGCTGCTCAGGCCGCTTGCCGGGAAGAAGTACATCTGATCCGTGTCGCTGTTTTCCGGGGCACCGTGGGCCTTGAAGCAATCATTGCATCCTTCGGCGGCGGCGAAGAATTGCGAGGAGCAGATGCAGTCGCGCTGCGTCGTGTTGGCGAACGTGTAGTTTCCGCTGGGATTGCCGAACTGGGTGCCGGCGCCGTTGATGCAGGTGAACGTGATGTTCTGAATCGTGTTGCAAGGCGCCGTCCAGTCGACGGTGGAAAAGTCCAGGGTCCGTACGCTCTGCACGTAGCCTGGATGGCATGCAACGAAGAGCGGGTCGTCTATGGTGTCTTGTCTTTTGAAGATGTTCGCGAGTGCTGTGGCGGCCAGGCTGACACTGAGGATGATGGAAGGATGCATGATGGTATGATCGCTTCGCTAGTAGAGAACCAGAGAGTGTAGAATATGGGGTGAGAAGGTCGGTATGTATTGTAATCAATCCCAAATGCGAAGGGGATGAAGAACAAAGCGGAAAGTGGGAGATGGAAAGGCTATGATACCAACCTTCAAGACTGGCCGCATGATATATCATACTCGTATGGCGGATATCGCTCAATCGGCGGGGTTATTTTCGGACAACTCATCGCTGTCGTTGAAGTTACGCGCCTTCTGCTACGGATAATAATGTGGTGGAAGGATTCATTGAATTTACACGCGCAGACGACCAACCGACTGGATATTGGAGAAGCAACCGGTGGTGCTTGGGTACCTCACAAGGATCGAATATAAGCCGTGTGATGGTTCTGAAGGGTTAGAGGTGGGCAGTGCGTTTGCTGTGCATGCTCTATGAGTTGTGATCGAAGTACAGTAGTAGTATGTAATAGTAGCCGGCGAATACAGAGTACAGAGTAGGAGTGAGGTGACCTGACCTAGAGGGAGAAGACTGCGGCCGTCCAAATATAGATCGGATCGCGTGGCTTTCAGCGCATCCTCAATCGAACGCATCCAGTGTCGCCCCTGGTTATCATCAGCTGATATCCGTGTGGCATAGCCACTGAGTGATGGCGATCCGGTTTCATCAATTATATTGTCGCTCGCGAGGATCGAGTGAAGGAACCCTACCTTGGCCCAATTTTATTTGAAAGCTGCCCGAACAGAGCATCTCGGCAGGACTGCATTTCCCAGCAAACGTTCAGCTATGCCTTCGCAGCCTATACCATTGCGTGGGTTTGTCGGTCCAAGCTGCAGCGAGCTGGAAAACATTGGTAGCTGATTGACCAGATCGGAGGGATACCAAGATCGTGTACAGCACGTGGGTCCTCTCGTTTCACTGTTGTATGAACAGGGATCAAGCGCCAGGCGGCTATGGAAGCTGCGCCTCACCAGTGCAGTCTCCCATGGTGTTCATCACGTTCTGACATGACTACCTTACATCAAGCTGCCATACCATGGCACCAGCACTACTCCGGCACGAGTTCTGCAACGGAGCGCCACCAGTCACACCTGACACCACGGCCGCCTTCCCAGGTATACGCATCCACGACCGTAAAGTGATTCTGCTCGACTACGCCGTCGACACAATTATCGATGGCGAAATTCACATTGGAAGAACCGCACGTCGTGTCTAGATTCACCTGATATGGCTCATCCATGCTGAATGCCGGCCAATCTGCCACGGCGTCGGCGGACACATTGCTGACGCCCGACGCGCCGTTTGCAATTTGCGCGGGAATCGAAGGGTCGGACGTGGTGATGAAATTACCATAGATCCGCTGCAGAGCAACCGCGAAATCATGTGAAAAAGGAGCTGCGCCAGGCCAAAAATGCCAGGCGCTGACCTCGTCAAAGTGAATGCCGGGCGGAACGGAGAATTGATATCTGTATGACTGCCCGCCGCGAGGGTTCTTCGAGTATGCCTCTGCAAGCCAATAGCTTGGGCACACGAACGCCGTTTCCGCATATATGTTGTTCGCTCTCTGTTGCTGACCCGTAGCCAGACTCGAGTGGTCGATAGCTGTAGGTCCACTGATGCCAGTGGTAGCAAACTTTGCGGCTTCTGGGTTCACTGAAACTTTCGTGATGGGATAGTAGAAGAGGAGCTTGGCGATATCGCTGTCGCTGAAAAGCGGGAAAGCAAGGCGAAGCCACGCAAGCAAATCCTGCTCTGTGTGGAGGTTTTGCGGCACAAAAATGTAACCTTCATTGGCATTGTTACCCACGAGAGCGCTGACCCCGTTCACAGCTCCTCGGCCCAGCTGGCGACTGGGAGTATCCTGTAAGAGCACGCCGTCCGTAACAGGTAGGAAGGCCCTGCGATGTTGGAGTCAGCTTGGACTGCTGAGAACAGACGCTTTCCAAACTCACCATGATCCGTAGGGCGCTGATTGCGATACGTAGTCACTGGCATTGGTAAGCACGGCAGTGCTGACATTAAGTAGACACTCAAAGGTCGACGACATCTTGCCAGTACTAGATATGGAACCGCACCCAGCTTGGGCTGCAAAATCATAGTATGCTTGAGTCGGTGCCCAGTCTCTGTACCCATATTGCGTCGGGAGGTAGGGACTCGCCGCGATGATGTTCTCGAACAATTGCGACCCGAGTGAGCCCCCATAGGCCATGCTCTGCAGCATAACCGAACCCGCACCCGAGCTTTCGCCGCCAAGGGTCACTCGTGTTCGATCCCCGTTGAAGAGATGAGCGTATTGTTGCACCCATTGAAGTGCAAAAGTTTGATCGAGAAGTCCTGCGTTCACCACACCTTTCCGATAGACCTCGTCTGAGGAGAGGAATCCGAATGCTCCTACCTTTGGCTGTGTCAGCGTCACTCTGTAGGATTGCGTAGCCGCAGCCTGCACCTACACGGTATTGAATGGCAATAGCCACAAAATTGTTGCCGTTCGTGCTCACGATTGGTTGGAAATCCCACTGCCCATTCCCACATCCATGACCGCCACCCTATAGTGAATTAGCGAGCACGGTCAGAGCAGGATCGCGGCCGCATTCGCTCACATGTATATACAGGAAGACCGGGAGCAAGCTTTCCGTTGCTCCAGCTGGCGCATAAACATTGAGGAACAAGCAGTCTTCGGACGACTCAGTGTTGTTCCACGGTTTGAAAGCGCCCAGGCTTTGGCCACTTTGCGGACATTGTGCCTGGTATTCCGTTGCGGAAATCGTCTCGCTACGATTGACGAGAGGTGCTCGTGGCGCTTGCCACCTCAGCTCACCAATCGGTGCCTGAGCGAAGCGGATGCTGGATGCGTTTAGCTAACAGTATTCGAGATAAAGCATAGATCATAGGTTACCCTTTGAAAACGTTAATTTGTGACGTGGCGTTGTGATAGCCTCGATAGATGGAGTAGCCCAGGTCAACCTCGACAGAGGACAAGTCGGCGGGCGCCGAGCCATCTCTTAGGCTAGCCAGTATGTACGCATAGAACGGTCGAGGATCGAACAGTGCTAGGACTGCGGCGGCGAGCAGCCCAAACGAAAGTAGAGCGCTGAGGGACATATCTCTCCTGAGCATTCGACAGAAAAGAACGACCGCAGCACGGCAATTGCATGAAACGCAACATATCGTCCATGAACACACCAGAGCCTTGTAGTCTATTTGTACAGCACGTACGATGATCGCGATTTCATCTTGACTCACAGTCGTCAGGCAGATCGACCGCCAAAAGTTCGTGCCTCCTATGGTCGTGGGGCGGCGCACGCGGATGCGAAGAAAGCATGTAATCGTGTGCGAATGATATGGTGAGATACAGAAGAGATGCAGCAGTAGCTAAAGCTAATGATCTGCCGGACAGTGGGTAAAACTATCAGTCCTCAGCTTGCTTCGATTTGGTTGACCGATCGAAAGCCTAAACACATACCCTCCTCCCGGCCCGGCACGAGTATGAAGTCTGGAGCAGTGAGGACAGGTCGCCAATGGTCATCAACGCAAAAGCATCTTGGTACATCACGGTACGTTCACCACCGAGATCCGTGAGTGTTACAATACCGACCTACCTAGCGAGTCCTGTAGGTGAGATGTCGGCAGGTACAGCATCATGTGCCTGAAGCAGACAGTGTGCAGCCGCAACGTACTGTACATAACCTTTATGCTGTCATGGTCGTCGTGTCACATTGGCTTATCACATCCTCGGACTCAGCTCGAGCTCGGAGTCATGTTTGACATGCATGACGTCCAAGGCAAGAGGCCATCGTTTTTTGAGTGATGATTCCCTCAATTCATAGTTCTACAAGTGCGCTCAGCACAACTCACAAGGTGTATGATGCGGACGAGCGACCATGTTGGTTCACCAGCCACAATGTATTCCCTGTTTCCTTGAGGTATGGGAAAAATCACATGTAAGTCGGACTTGAGTAAGGTATCTGTAATGACACTGTCAATGATGGCACTCGCCCGAAACACTTGTATCACTACTATGCTTCATGGCGCATAGATAATCGCCCCTGGTCAAGCTGCAGGATACAGAAATATCTGGTAGGTACATGTATATGTCTCTCCGGCATCTATCTATATACAGCTAACAACTCGGGATCGACATCTGCACTCGGGCCGTACGACCCGACCGTGCCCTTCAGTTAGGCAAAAGATCATGATGCAGCTACAATACTCTTCGCACAAATTTCTAGATGTCGTACACTTGCTGCGGCGTTGGAAGCACATGTTACCCGAAAAGGTCAGAATAATATGCGTGAATCGAGCGACCCATTCTGTTCATTCTCGTCCTTGTCATGCTGAAAGGGGCATCCTCACCGACCCACATTCTGGCCCCAACGTAGCGTGCTATGTCTTTGCTGAGGTCTGCTGCTGCTGCCTTCAGCGTCTCGCCGATTTGGTTCGACAAATCGGATGTTGTTTTGGCCAGCAGATGCAGCGGGCACTTCACGGGGCTCGTTGAGGTTCTCGACATCGCTATCCGTGTCACTATCATCATGCTTCCCGATGCCGAGGGCACCCTCGCGACGACGACGCTCGGCGGCTGTTTCAGCGGCCTCATTGCCGCTTGATGGCGGCTGTGGCTGTGACATGGAGGCGCCTCTAGCGCGTGGAGGGACACGCTCGGTCCCATCGTCCTCAGAGTCACTAGCTTCTTGAAGAGCTTTGGCACTTGATGACGGCTGGCGCTGTTGTAGAGCTTGCCGGCGACGACGCTCCGCCGCTGTCTCGCCGGACGCCGACTGCTGTCTGTATTTACGAAGCTCACCGGAGACGTCGTGGAACGGCACCTCATCTTCGTTAGAGTCAACGAGTTTGAGATCACCCGTCTCATTACTCTTGACTGGGTGTAATGCAGCCGGACTGTCTTTGGCGGATTGAGGATCATTACGAACGACAGGGACAGCAGACTGGTCATTGTCCGAATCTGAAGCACCTTGCTCACGCATCTCTTGCCTAGCGATGCGTTTCACAGGCTCGGGAGCCGAACTGTCCTCGACGGCTTGCACGCGAGACTTCGGATCCATCTGTCGGATTTGGTTGATGAATTCTATTTTGGACATTCTCCGTCCTCCAGCATTTATGGTGAAGCGCAAAAGGTCGTCTTCGTCCTCCGCGTTTTGCGCATTGCCTGCTCGCTTCTTGCCTGATCCTTGGCCGGCGTCAGTAGCTCCGGAAGATCCTTCCACGGCCTTATCAGGCTTCCCGGTTTTGGCTTCTCTACTGCTCAAGCCTAGCATCTTGCCCATCTGCCCGATGCGGCGGCTCGAATGACCGGAGTTTTCGTTCCCGTCTTTTCGTTCAGGCCCCGGGATGTCGTACTTTTTGATGACTTCGCCATCTTCATCTTCGACAATGATAGTATTGCCGTATTGATAAGCTCGAGCTGGCCCATGCGTACGTTTCTCCTCCACCTTTTTCTTCTCTGCCTTGGCCTCATGTCCATCGTCATCTCGCTTGCGGAATCCGGTCAGCGTACTCATTCTGGTCAGTCCGGCGCGCCATGCCTTGCCGGGCCTTTCGATTGCTTCCTCTGTTATTCTTTCGCCCTCTTTGGCTTTGTCGATGGCGACTTCGCCGGGGTCATGATCGGAATCATCTTCAGTAGGAGCGACGCCATGATTTTGATCTGCATGTGCTTTATGCATCAGACGCCTGCCCTCCTTCTCTTCTGAATTCATTCGCTCCATTTCTCCTGCCTTGGTGTGTGGCTCGTGACTTCTCTCTACCGCCAGCACGTTGCCTTCTTCGTCCTCATAGACTGTGTCATCTCCTTCTTCATAGATCTCGCCGACGCCGCCATCATCATCATCATCATCATCATGCTCGCGACCACGTTCTCGCGAGATCTCCTGTCGTTCATCGGTGTCAGGCGGGGTTTCCGACTTCGCGGCAAGAGTCTCCGAGTCACTCCGGCTGATATCTACCTCGTTCTCGGGCTCTGTCCTTCGCGAAGGTTTAATGGCTGACTGACTGATGGGCCCACCAGGGCCGACACCCGCATCCCACTGTCGGGTAGTGCGCTTGGACCGATGTCTGCTAGATGCTCGACTTTGACTACGGCTTGGGTTATCTTCCTCGCGCTGCCTACGAAGGAAAACCCCGTTCGCACCGAATGGTGCTTGCATGCCCGGAGGATATAGACCTTTCTCCTTATCGTCAAATTCCAGATCGAGGTCAGATCGTTGAATCGACATAGAGCTCTTCGACCGGGACTGGATGCGTGGTAGACGATCCATCCAGGTTTGCTCATTGGCCTGAGTATAGCTCATGGTGAGCGTCAAAGTGTTAATATGCTTGCCCAACGTGAAGACGGCAATCGAAGATCCATGTACAATGATTGAGCAGAGCACCAAAAAGGTCGTGATTGGCCAAATGAGCTCGATGATGTTGTCGTGCGGAAAGTCAGGCCCTGGGAGAGTTTCGAGCGGAGTCGTGCTTTCGTATTCGGTCTCAAGCTCGCCTCTGGCGAGGATTGCAACAAAAATCGCACCGACTCCAATTGGGCCGAAGTGACCTGTGGTGTGCTTTAGCATATCGAGTAGTGGACCACACGCATCGCGAACAACATACCTGCGAATAAAGCTTCTCGCCAAGTCTTGATATCGGGTATGACGGGTTTGAGTGCTAACATGATGGGTATGCGTCTGAAGAACAGCACTAGAAGTGCCACCACGACCAACCGCCACACGTTCAGACTCAGATATCCAGAGTTGTACTGTTGCCATGGGATGATAGTGCCAAAGTACACGAAGAAAGTCAGATTGATGAGAAGATCAATGACGTTGGAGACGTGGGACTCTTCAGTCTTCTCCGTAAACCAGCCGTCATTACTGAATCCGACACCACATGCGAAGCCTACGAGCAAGTCGTCAATACCCAGGATAGAGCCTGATCCGGCGCAAAAAAGTGCAAGCACGAAGTAGAAGACCAGAAACGATTCACGATCGACGTAATTCTTTTCGTGCGCATATCTGATGGCACGCCGAGCGGCATAACCCACGGCCACGCCGTAAACCGCCCCAAACACACACTCGTAAAGGATCGTGACGCAGATCCAGTGAAGTGCGACCTCGTTCGCGTCTGGTCGATATCTGATCAGATACAAGGCCAGATATATGAATGGAAATGCCATGCCATCGTTGCATCCTGATTCGGCAGAGAGCAGATCTCGAAGATGTTTTGGCACACGCTTGGCGAATTTTCCTTTGCCGACAACAGAAGATGCCAGAACCGGATCCGTGGCCGTCACACACGCTGCGATGCAGAGACAGTCCAACCAGTTCATGGAATCGTGGAACACCGCCCAGATGAAGAGACTTGTGACAAGCCAACCGAATGTCATGACCGGGACCAGCAAGAAGGTGACTGATCGCCAATGTCTCTCCATGTATGCCTTCGGCAACTCAACCCCCACCGCGAAACATTGCACCACCAGTACAATGCGCGAGAACTCCAGGGTAATTTGGTCGGTGTTTCCCCATGTGCCTGGGTCGATGAGACCGGCAGCATGTGGACCGAAGATAATGCCACATATCGTAGCCACAGTGGCTTCACCAATGTACAGCCGTTCTTTGATGATAGACGAGCATAACATGAACAAACTCGTGAAACCGCCGAGGATGATGTACACCAAGTGCGGCTTGTTGATATCGATCTGACCCCACACCATCTTCGTGTTCCGAAGCTCTTAAGCCTCGCGCTGACGATGTGTCGGAGGGAGCGCAAGGTGTATGGGTATTTGAATGTCTATCTTGACGAATCTTCTAGCCAGCGCTCATGTGGGGGACTGGTCCAGCCTTTGGTCGTAGGAGCGTGCTGCAGAAGCTCGATTGAGGGTCGGCCGGGTGGGATTGTTCCGATACATAAGGTGGCTCGTCGCGCGCAGTGGCTGCACTGTGCTGAGAGAGTGGAGCTTGTAGAGCGAACGTGACGGAGTGAAGCGAGATTCTGTTAAACGACCAAGAGTATCAGACTGAGATCGGGTGATGATGTGCTGAAGAACGATAGCGCAAGCCAAGACGGTTGAGCCGTAGCGAAGTTCGTCTCCAGGTGGGGCCGTGCTGTATCGTGAGTGCGTGTTTCGGGATCGTTGGGCAGAGGCCACGGAAGCAGCAGTCGTATGTGCTCTGAACAATCAATTTACCTGGGGGATGCAAACCCTTTTGCCGAAGCTGTTCAATTGTTGTGATGTCGCGGAGGTTTGCAGAGGTTGTTTCTCGGTAGACATGGATTCGCAAAAAGTATACCAGGAGTGACGACATGCTAGCGTGCTATGTACATGTCGCTCCCAGCGACACTCGCACGCATTGCACTCATGTTTCTTCCAAGTCTCATCCGCATCGTCGTCGATCTGGAACAGACATTCTGGCTAGCCTACGGGCTGATGTTGTTATCCGCACTCCGAATGCCCTCTACCTGCTGAGCCCTTTGCTCGGGAACCGGTAAAGGTTTCCGATCTCAGACATGTAAACTAAGAGGTAGCTATGGAATGCCCGTTCCATCAACTAGAGCCAGGCCTGACCAACCTTTTGCTTGAGCCTGAGCCTGAGCCTGAACCTGCCAGACGAGGTACTTGCCGGACGCCGTGCTGTGGAGTGAGAGCGGTCACAGGGTCAAAGTAGTACCTCGCGATTACGTCCGAGGGTACTGGGACGTGCATCTTGAACCTGATGGGTATAGTAGGGACTTGATTCAATGTCTCACCTTGGTACTGAGTTACGGCCTGTATTCTGGGCCCGCGGTCTTATTGAATTTAAGGAGATTGCTTTGTCTTGATCAAGACGCAAGGACTGCCGAACGACTCGAAATTGGCTCTGATCTATTGCTGGGGTAGGAACAAGTCTCTCGAACAACGAGCACGACCCAGCTGCGTTCCGACAAGTTATTACCTTTGAGATCGTGCCATGAGTACGACTTTCCCCCACAAGTCCGCCCAAGGGAAGCTATTGACCAAAGGGTAAAGGGCCGATGCCTAGATTACTCGCATGCTGGCTGGTGCAGGTTACTGCAGCGAAGTAATCGTTGACCATTGCGCATGGCTTGGCTTTGGGCTCACATCGATGTCCCAGAGGATGTAAGTTCTCGTCGCCACCGCTCAGTCTGGAAATTGTCCAAGACTTCCAAATCGATCGTGAAAGATCGTGCCACCAGGAAAGCGGAAGCAGATAACCGGTCGGCCACTGGAAGTATTCGGCGTGGTTGGCGTGACATGGGGAGTATCACTAGAACCTGGTCATCTTCCACACCTGACACATGCTGCACCGCATGCTTGAAAGAACACCCGGCAATGAGGTCGACGACACAGGACAAAGGTCCATACGTTAATGGATCTGCGCGACAAGTACGAGAGTGAACTTATGTATCACAGCACCTGCCTGTATCAGTACCAGCTCCGGGTCATTTGGGGGCATTGATGGCTCAGAAGCCGCGGTAAAGAAGAGTATGCACAAGTAGACCGACCATGAAGATATCCTTCTTGGAGAAGTGACTCTTGGTCCAAGTCCATAGATAACGTGACATGCCGATGGAAGAAGGAATTGGACTGCACTCTGTTCCATCGGTGGTCCGTAAGTAGTAGATACCTTCTCTTCGTGGCTTGGAAGGGTTCGTGCGAGAAGTTGTTCCCACGTTGTCGCTAACACAACGCAACACAGTCTGTGCGTTGACAAGGTTGATCTCAACGTGTGCCTGATCGTACAACCATGGAAATACACCGAGCATCAATACACACATGTTAAGAAACGCGTGGCTTGAAAATCGTATGCTAGGGCAGTACATGTAGGATTTCTTTCGTCCGTACACTGCCTAGCCAATGTGCTGACCTGATCGCCACCGGGCGGCCGGACCGCAAGGTCACCGGGTCTCTGTAGTACACTCTCATTGACAGCCAGTCACGCCGGTGCCTACTCTTAGACCCATAAGATTGGACGATACCTTCTTTCAAGAAAGGCAATGATCTTCACAAAGTTAATCTAGGCGTCGCTGACTGTGAAGTCCTTGGACACGGACGAAAGAGTTGCACGAAACCGCGCGTGGGGACCGGACGAAGATGCACGTGGAATCCGGACGAAATGCACGTGAGAATCGCACGTAATTGCACCGCAAGCCGCCTTTCATCGAAATGTCGCTCACATACCTACGCTACGGCTCCCTCTCACAGCTCAAATTGTAGTGCGTCTCGTGCGTTATCATTCATCTCTGTTTTGATCATCTGCAGTTCGTTCGCGCTGGAGGCGGCGCATCAACGGGTCTGCAGGCGCGCTACTTGACAGACTTGCGACCTCACAAAGAGGTCTCTCAAAGGCTGATCTTTCGAACAGCGTGCTTTCCGACCCAGAAGTAGAATCCCCATCGGCCCGAACGAAAAGCATTCGGTAGGTAAAAGAGCTCAAGACCAGTATATTGAGAGACGCTCATCGGAATTTCATGAGGCTCCTGTCGGCTCTGACGTACGCAGGAAAGCTCCGAGCAGTGCGTGCGCCAGCCCAAATCGACGAAGGTGACATGCTGGCTCCTTGATTGCCGCGTGTCCTAGTCATCGAGGATTTGACGGGGGCCGCCCGACTCTCTCTCACGCGGTCGGCGATATCATCCATCGGACGAGTCGAAGCTGACAGGTGGGTAACAGTCGTATCGAGGATCACGCTGCGCTATGGTAACGCTCTCGAATTGGCCTACGCGGACGTCCTCACATACATAAATAAGGTGTTTTGCACTACGAACTTCGTGCGTAGAACATCTCCGGCACCCATTGGAATTTACCTGCGACACAATCATAACCGCATCGACGCAGACTTCTGCCCTGCCGGTCACCTATCCAGCACGCGATGGCGTTGGCATTGCCTCCTTCGCTTGCTTCTGCAAAATGCAAAGTCATGGGTTGGCTGTCGGTTCGTCGCAACGTAGTGGCAACAACGAAAAAGGTTTCAGGGCGTGTCAGCCTTCGAACAGTCCAATATACACGCCACTCGATGCCCACTGCCACTAAAACGTCACCAGGATTGGACGTACCCCCTCTGCCAGCTGCACCATATCCTATGCCTACTACCAGTGGCATGTCTCCCCGGATTGACCTCCCCACCTTACCTGCAGCACAATATTCAACGCCCACTGTCACCAGAAAGTCGCCCCGACCAACCACTAGACAGTCAACTCGGACCGCCGCCCAGAAGTCACCACGGTTTGACGTGCCGCCCTTGGCCGCAGCGCCATATCGCTGGCAGCGCTCACCAGGAAGGCCATCTACACTCCGCCGTCTGGGAGTAGGAACCGAAGCTTGGGTTGGTTTGCGCAAGGAGAATGCGAGGGGCCAATATGATATTTACTTCGATTGTGCCTTCCGGCTTTCACAATCATCGTCATTGTTGGACCTCAAGCAGCGCATCGCAGCTGCTATGGTTGACGCTCGCTTCCAACATCCGGAGATCGCTTGTACTGCCGCCTGGGAGGACGACCATGCAGGCACACCCTGGATAGAATATACGCCGCCCGCGAGCAATTCAGCGGCGTTAGACTGGGCGCGTAATGCAATCAACATCCGGACATCCTCCATCAAGGGCCCGGAGCTCAGAGAAGATCTCGAACGACGTCGGCGCGCGATTCCGACGGGGTCAACTCCTTCTGTGACATGGCATCTGGCGGCCGCTACCACGAGCGAACACTCGCGCCTTCCTGCAGGGACCGCAGTCACTCTTTTAGGACATTTCAACCATATCTACTGGGATGGGGAGAGCGGCCGTGTCTGCTTTGGCGAGATCCTCCGGCGGATGGGGGAGATCTGGCACATGGCAGATGACTTCAGCCTTTCGTTACTGCCAGAATATGCCTGGGGGAGTGAGACGGCCAACCTCAGCGAACCAATCTTGGATGCATTGCAAGTCGAGCCCGTTTCACTCGGAGAAGATTTCATCGAGGCTCGAGATGAGTTTATCGGGAGCCTGATGGACGCTGGTGTACGTGCTACGTTGGCATGTCGTGCTGATCCGCTTGTTGACAGTTTATTGACAGAAAAGCTGGGGTCTACCCGTAGTCGAAGGAACTGGAGTTCCACGTGCTGAATGTCACACGTTCAGTCAGCAGGAAAGCGAAGCCATGATACGGGTCGCGAAACGTCGTGTTGGGCCAAAATACTCGATCTCTCACTTGGGCCACACGGCCGTCGTTCTGGCGCTGCTCAAAGCAAGACCGCTGACCAGTGCCGACCCTGACGATACTGAATTGATCACACCTCTACCAGTCAATGGCAGACGTTACCTAAAAGAACAGTTCGTCACCCAACAATATGGCTGTTGCCAGGCAGGTGCAGTCGTTCGATTTCCAGATCTGAAGTCATGGGCAGTTGATCTCGAAGATCACGATGCTGTGATGTCTATGTTGGACCGTGGCTGCCGCCACGTGAAAGAGTCATACGATTACTGGACCAAAAATAATTTTCAAGTCGCCGTGAATGTGTCCAAGGACCATTTCCTGTCGTCGCTTCTAAGCAAGTGAGTTTTGGCACAGCTGTGGTGTGAACTATATTGACCATGATCCAGGGGCCCGATACCATTCAACGGCTCGTCCATCCCGGTTCGTGTCTAATCACGCAATGTTTGTGGCAATGGACTAATTGAGAATCGCGTGATAGGTATTTGCAACAGACGGCCGGATCGATCGCTACGTGCCGAACAAGGTCGTGGATGCACAAGGCCGTCCCGTCCTTGATGTCGAGGACTTCGCCGTTTATGTCCACATGTATGGACCAGAAATGTAAGTCCAGGCTGTTCCAGACTCGGTCATCGTAAAGCTGATATCACTAGCGTAACACGTATGGAGAGCTTCGGGGGGAGAACCAAGCTGTCGCTGTGCTACAACGATGGCTACTTTGATCCCAAACAAGCGTCTGACTTCCTTCAGTCTATCGTCGACATCTTACATGTTGTCATTGATAGCGACAGATAGCGACACACATTTCCTATCATAGTCGGCGTAGATATTTTGATGGCCTCGAGCATGATCAGCGCGCGTCTAGACACTCATGATTATCACGAGTTATGATCACTTTAGAGTATTTGAGATGCACATGCCTGGGTAGTGAAGGCCAAAGTATCGGCAAGACGTTCCGGTGGATGGTTTGCTGATTCTGGCAAAGGAATCCATCATCTAGCTTGGCATCCCGTACAAATTGCCCGATTGCGTATAGCCGCTAAGGAGAGGCGACATGTATCTCAACATGCCTGCTGCTCGATCGGGCGAATCGTCTCCATAGCAGAGCTTTTACACGCTCCGACTGTGGATTTCGAGTACCACTGGGGCTGCCAGCCACTTTCAGGCCGATCAACATGAAAAGGCAGATTCAAGCCGGGGTAGCTTGGCTTCCACTTCAACGGAACCTATCTGGTATCTGCGGCTGCTACTGTACGATGCTTCGAGCTGCGCATACATTTCCTTCCATACCCCGACGATGCAGCTGAACCTAGCAACAAAAGTCCAAGCAACGCCTTCTCTAGATTCGCATGCGATCTTCGCTTAAGCGATGGAGCTGCCAGTCATGTTGATTGTGGACAAGGCATGCATAGTGTGATCCAATAACCAACCAGGAGCTCGCCCCTCCGGAATCGATGCCCGCTACGGCCCATAAAGCTAGACCCCTGGCGCAAGCTGCAATACCAGGCACGAGTACATATACATCCACGAGCTCTTTCACTTGTACTCCCACTTCCGAGCGCGCTAACAGATATGCCAAAGCTGCATCAAGAGTGCCAGAGAGGTACATAGGTAAGAAGGCACGACATAGGCCACAAAAGCACACAGGGAAAACATGGCGGACGTTGCGATTCGAACCGCAGCAGTTCCCTCGAGTATGCACATCGCTTCGCAGAACAGTCAGAGAACTTACCTCACACCTTCGCTATAGTGCAAGCTGTGAACTCGTATCGTTGTACTATTTGTGAGCCTTGCCGGCTCTCGCATGAGCAGGTAACACTGCAAATGTATGCTAGAAGCTTCTAGCGTTTTGCACAAAGCGAGTACTACGGGCGATTCCAAGGAATCCATATTTGGTAGCCCTCCCTGGATCGCGCGGTCGAGGCTCATGTAGCAAGGTGGGTGTGCTTCAGTGGTGGCGGAGATGCTGGCGTTGTGCATGATACAACAATACAGATTGTCCGTGAGCACATGTACTTCACTAAGCCGCTACTGCTCTCTGTACTGCCACCTACGTATTGTAACGGCGACCGAAGACCTATAGAGCTAAAGCAGCGAGCCCGACCCCACACAGTGTATCTGGACCAAAGCACTTACTAAGCGTTCTGGTCAAACAATCTTCAGAACAACACACCGTTCGACAACGATTGACCATGCCATCCCGTGAGACCAAGGAGAGACTTGCTTAGGGCGCGATAACACTTGGTACACTAGCAGCAGGTAGCGCTCTCCTGTATACGAGTCTCAAATCCAGACCCGTCCCTACGACCGCGATAAGCAAACCCTGGCATGAGAACGAGCAACGCGGACACAGCTCACCAGACGAGTCCGGCCTCTATGGCTCTACAGCTTCGGCAGCCGCGAGTCAAGATTTTCAATTCTCTTCGAGTCCGAATACAGCCAAAAGTCAGTCCTCACCGCCAGAGCCAGAGTCTCGCAAAGCCACCTCGACGACTGACACGACATCGGGACCCTCAAATCCAACGGAGGGACTTTACCACGACGGTCAAACCTACCGAAATAGAACAACCCATGCGCCCGCCATTCCTCGCCGCGCTAATGGCGATTGGCGCACGACGGGCGAGATGCGAGATGCGTTAGACGCATCGTTGGAACGCATAGGACTGAACGAGTACAGTTAAGCAGTTAGAAGGTTCAAGATTATGGTTCTCTAGCTGGGTTTTGGCTCGAGCGTGAGTCTTGCGCCTCTGTACTCAACAGAAGTACAGATGGTGGCCAGAGGGTTGACATCGGCTCAGTCCGAAAGACAGGCACTTTTATAGATCGTGTACGTTTCAAGAATCGCATTGTCAAGTCACAGAACGCTTTCGGTGCCCGCCATAGTGGTCGGGATCCACTGCTCGACGAGGGCGCTACGATGCACTGTATGCCTCGTGGTGCGCCGGCCAGGAGGAAATCGATGGTGAAAAGTAGGACAGGCATCCAGCCCCAGAGCAAAGAGTCTAACTCCAATCAGGGTGTTGTTAGCACTGTGGCCAGTAGTACGACCAGCTAACTTGTTGCCAAGTACCTAAGTTGGGTCGAAGTCAATCGGCCACTTAGCTCTCGATCTATCGGTGGCCTCGTGAATGCAAGTTACGCATAGCGTGTAGCCTAGCTGTATCTTCGATGGTACAACCCGGGTTGTACTATCAAAATTTTTAAGTTATACTAACAAAACCGAAAAAAGCTAAAAATCGATGGTACAACTTCGAAATCGAAATTTCTAAATAGACAGATCGTTTTCTTTTACTCGATATAGTCTAAAAAACATATAAAATATATATTATAATATATATATAAGCGTAGATAGAAGAGGGAGAGGTCCGCTTAAGGTTAAGAGTACTTAGATTTAAGAAGGGCTATATCTAAGGGGTATCTTAATATTATACTATAAAAAGGGTATTAAAGAATAGCTACGAGTCTTATAAATATATATATAAATATACTTTATAGAGTTACTATATAGTAAATAGGTAAAAAGATTAAAGTAAAGTACTTTTAGAGCTATATCTTTATAATATCTTAATATCTTACTATAAAAAGAGTATTAAATACTAGCTTTAAGGATCTAGAATATATATAAATATACTTTATATTTCTAGTATAATAGAGACTAATACTATAAGGTAAATATTAGAGAACTAGTCTAAGTAAAAGTCTATATAAGAGTAGCTATATTACGAAGATAATATAAGCTACGCCTAACTATAGTAGTTCCTAGTCTACTCTAAGTAACTAAGTAGGGCTTAGTATAGAGCAGACTATAAGTGCTCTTACTACTCTTAGTAATCTAGGAAAGATTACTAAGAGTGTATAGAGCAACTATAAATCTTCTTTATATATAACAAATAATCTTTTATAAGTAGTTAGGAGTTTGTACTTAATTTATATTATAATCTTTACTCTAGGTTACTAATCGTCTTAACTATTATAAACTCCTTCTCCTAACTTATCTTATATAAAACTCCTATATACTAAATCTCGGCTCTACTAACCTACCTTTATAACACTTTAAGTACTACCTTATATAGACTTATAAGATAGAGCTAGTCTATAACTAGTACCCCTCTATTCGAAACGACATCTATCTATTACGCTAGATTAGAAGACGACTCTTTAGATACTTCCTATAATAATATAGACTCTAAGTTTCCTAACCTTAAGGAGATTACTTAACCTATAGTTAATAACTAAGTTATAACTACTTAGATTAATAATATCGAGATATCTATCTATATATAGTCCGCTATTAGAGTACTAACTAATAGAACCTCTACCTAGATTACTAAAGTTAACACTCTAGATTAATTTAAAGGTAATAGGTTATAGCTAAAAGTCTTTAAGACCTAGTATAACTTATATATCGTAGTAAACGTAGAACAGTTCCTAACTAATTATAGTAGGATACTATTTATAGTTTCCTACCTTAGAAAGGCTATCTTTAAGTAGATTAAGCTCTACCTAGTAGACTTTCTAGACTATAAGAACTTAAGTAGTACGAAACTATCTACTTAGGCTATATTTGCTAGATCTAATTCTCTTTAGACTAGGATATAAGGAGCCTTTAAGAACTCTAATAAGAAATAAGAGGCTAAATAAGACTTACGCCTCCTTATCTAGACTACTTTAGTTATAAGGTACTTAACCGACTTCTAAATCTTAGTTACTAAGCTCGACTATATACTAGAGCTTATTAAGGATTAATTCTATATTAGGCTTAAGGATATCGTAAAGGACGAACTTATTAAGAATAATTAGCTTAAAGAACTAGAAGAGTTCTTTTAGAAGGCTATCTATATCGATTAGTATTAATACAAAAGATAAATAGAGAAGAAGAGTAGATTTATTCCTTAAGCTAATATAGAAGTATAGAAGAAACTGTACTTTCTAGAATACTACTAAGGTTTAGGACCCTAACTTATATATATTAATATAATATAGTAATAGAAGAAGCTATTAAAAAGGTAAAAAAAACTATAAGATAGCTCTAAGAAGGACAAATCTAAAGTAGAATACTATAATTACTATAAGATAAGCTACTATACTAATAAGTATAAGAGCTCTAAATAGGATAAAGGACGAGTCGCTACTATAGAGACGAAGTAACTCGCTATAACCTAATAAGGTTATAAAGACTATTAGAATACCTAGGAAAATATATATAATAGCTTCTTCTAGACTATATACTTTAATAATACCTACCTTACTTATATACTAGCTAAGGAAGAAGCTAGTTAGTTCCTATCTAAGCTAGTAATATACTACCTTACTACTACTATATCCTAGGTAATTCTAGATATAGACTCTAAGATAGTATAGGAATATATACCTAAGATATTAGAGAATAACCTCTCTAATAATAATAACGATTTCTTAATCGATAGTAAAGAAATAGAATAACCTAAACCTATATTTAAGATAACTATTAATTATACTAAGGAAACTAAGAAAATTATCCTCTATCTAATATAATAGAATAAGGAAGTCTTTCTTAAAGTAGTAGGTAAGCGACTCTTATACCTATATTAGTTTAACTAAATAATCGAGAACATTCGAAGTATGTTCTAAAGATACCTATTAGTTAAAGTAAACTACGACTATACGACCTTTATTATAGAACATCTACTAATTAGAAGTACCTTCTCTAATAATAGATATATTATACTAGAAGGGCTACTAGTACCTCTATTTCTCTAAAAGAATATTTAGGAAGTTAAGCTATAGTACTATATAATAGAGGAATAGACGCGTTAGGGACACACGATTCTATTAGGAAAAGATCGAGCTTAGGCTATAATAGGTAAAGACCTAAGCTAACTCCTAAGCCTACTATCTAGTAAGAAGGAAGCGAAGAAAGGAAAACCTAAAGAACTAGCCTAAGACTATAGCTTACGCTTATAGGTAGATACTACCTCGAAGAGGTAGATAGAATTACTACTAATATAAGTAGCTACCTTATTAAAGAGGTCCGAATTACTAGACTTATAGCTAAGGCTATAGTAGACTCTAGAGCGACTAGACTATTTATAAGCTACTAGTTCGTAAAGCGTTTAAAGATAAGAACCTAAAGGATAAAACGACCGTTCTAATTACAGAATTACGATAGAACCCTTATTAGTATTAACTAAGGTATAGTTAACATAGAAATATAGGAAGTATCTCTTAAGATAGGACGCTACTAAGAGAAATGCTATATTATATAGCTAACCCTAGGAAGCTAGAGTAATATAGTATATATAGTAAAGGTATATACTCGAGCTAATTAGCGCGGCCTAACCTACGATTAGTCTAATCGAGTATAAGAATCGGTCTAATCTATAACCTAATTAGACCGACTTACGCGTTAGTATTAACTAATTACACGAATCTTCTTTATATATAACGAATAATCTTTTATAGGTAGTTAGAAGTTCGTACTTAATTTATATTATAATCTTTACCCTAGGTTACTAATTACCTTAACTATTATAAACCCCTTCTCTTAACTTGTCTTATATAAAACTCCTATATACTAAATCTTAGCTCTACTAACCTACCTTTATAATACTTTAAGTACTACCTTATATAGACTTATAAGATAGGGCTAGTTTATAACTAGTACCCCTCTATTCGAAACTATATTATTATAGGTATATATATATACGACCTATACCTAGCTACCTATACTAATAAGTAGTACCTACTAATATAGCTTACTTTAGTAAGAGTAAGTATATCCTAGTATATCTTACTTACTTACTTATAAATTAGTAAGCTTATAAATACTTATAGTAAGTATCTACGATTCTTCTATATATATAACGTAGCTAGTTTTATTAGTTAGAATCGTATATAACTTATTATTTAACCTTAGTAATTAGAATATAAGATCTCCTACCTCGCTAGCTTTAACTATCCTCTATTTAAAATATCTAATAAGAGCTTCTACCTAAACGCCCTTAATAACTTTATATACCTTTAAAATAAGTAATAACTAAAGTATTCGTAGAACTCCTACTTCTAGCGAAGTAGGAAGCTCGTAGCGCTACTAACTAACGACTACCTCGTCTAATATAACTATAACTAATACCCCTAATATAGGTAACGCTCTTAAGTTACTTATTACTAAACCTAACCTCTACTATAGAGACTATAATAAGCTTAAAGACTTTATTAACTAGATGTCGATATACTTTAGATTTAACTATATAGATAAATAATAGCAATCCCTATTCGCTACTATATTTCTCTATAGAAGGGTCTAATACTTTGTTAAGCCCTACTTAGAGGCCACCACGGGGAGGGGATTCCCCAACCCGTAGGAAGTGGGTTGGGTTGGGGATTCGCCCCAAACTATAATTGGGGTTCTTCCTACTATTTTGGGGCAACCCAATTTTTGGGTTGCCCCAAAAATTCCCCATGATTCCTCCTTTAGAATAGACTAAAACCGTTTAGGCACTAAATAGTGTAGATCACTTACATAATCGGCGCTTCGCTGCCAATCACCTGCCAATCACGTAACTGTCAAGATTTTGGTCTTGTAATCTTTACTAAGGGTCTTTAGAATGCCAATCACACTGCCAATCACACTATTGTAAGATAACTGCAAGACTCGGTGTTCACGCTATATACGCTCTACACAATGAAAGCTAATCTTGGGAGTATCTTGAGCTACGTGGGGAGACGCGGCGCTGGGAACTTGATGGCGATGTCCTTCTTGTTTGGGTAGTCGAAGGGGTAAGGTGGCTTGAGAGTTCAGCAGCACGACGATCATCCTCGTCGTCGCTGATACAGTCGTGCGCTAGTATCTGGTTAAGATCTTTGAGTGTTTCAGTATAGTCCTGCTGAACATCATCCTGAGTAAGAGGATCGTCTAATAGCTTTTGCATCTCCTGGTCGATATCCTCTGCTGCTGCTATAAGACGATGGCGTGTCATCATAAGCGCAGTAAAGGTTACTGCACTGTACTTGCGGTTGTAACGAGACTGGTGTCGCGCAATACTGAACGTTCTCTCAACACCAACACTAGAAGCAGGAATACAGTGAATGTCCTGTGCCATCTTCGCAATAGTTGGAAACTCGCTAGTAAGCATTCTCCACATCTTCAAGACATCAGTAGTCTGATCTCGCTTAT
>NHNY01000040.1:0-116478 GCA_002786065.1 Microcyclospora pomicola | reverse complement strand
GGGTGTGAAATGCCAGATTCCAAGCTGCCACCTTCAATGCATGATAACTTCATAACCACTTAATGAAAAGGCTTGATTCTTGGTTTATATGATAGCTAAGAGCTGTGGCAATAGCTGTTTACAAGATCTTCTGGTGTGGCCTTGTGTGTGGCATGTGGTGCATGTTGGTGCCTTTCTGGCTGGCTTTTCAACTTCTGGTTCTCCCTCAACTTCTACCAATTGAGTAGGCATGTTTGATACCTGTTCAACTGACAGTGGAATGTCTGATCTGATTGGGCCTCTCTTCCTCTTCTTTCTGATGTGAAAGGCCTCATTAGCCTGTTGTAGATCATGGACCTGTGCCTGGAACAAGGCAGCTGTTGTAGCCATAATTGTGGCTCCCTTTGACAACTGCTCAATCATGTCATATATGGGGGTTGGTGAGCTACTTTGGTGCCTCTGGAGCCTGTGTTTAATGCTTGTAGTCTGCCTAGTGACTTGCAATGCATTATGTGGTGTCTGGGGCTGCCATGAATGGCTTGATGACTGACTTGATGGCAGAGATATTGGCAATGGATCAAGCCTAGCTAAAACAACCTCTGGATTGAATGGATTGATGCCTGCTCCTCTGAAACCTGCTTGGATGTTGGCCTTGGTAATTGCCTGTGTATGTGCCATATAGAAACTGTGGATAAATGCCAGTTTATCTATGTGGAATATGTGCCTCTGGATCAGGCCCTGGTTCTGTTTTGAAAAGGCCTGTTTCAATGGACCAAAACAACCAACATCCATAGGCTGTAATATATGAGATGAATGTGGTGGCATCCATAACAATATGATGCCTTGATCCTCACAGAATTGCCTAAATTCTGAGGTGGTATGGCTACCATGATTATCCAGAATCAGTAGCCTCTTAGATCCAATTGTATATGCCTTTGTATGCCTGTCAAAGTGCTGGATCCACTGATATCCAATTTGATCTGTTGTCCAGCCATTTGGGCTCACACTGAATACCCAGTCTGGTGGTAGGCCTTCAAACCATGCCTTGTTGTATTCCTTGCCTTTGAAGATGATAAATACAGGTATGGCTCTGCCAGTTGCACTGCCACCTTGTATGAGGGTGATCCACTCAGTATTAGTTGGCTTAATCTGCTTAGGTCTCCCTTCTCCCTCTGTGGCAGTGACTACCTTGGAGGCAGATATCTGGCCCATTTGAAAGCCAGTTTCATCAAAGTTGTAGATGTCTTCATTCTGGATGCCATACTTGTTGATTGTGTTCCTCACAAGGTCAAACCAGCCTTGTATGATCTGTGGTTGCTCACATAGCCTTCTCTGGCATTCATATGCCCTACCAAGTCTCACACTGAGCTGTGGTGTCCTTTTTATGAATGTATTGGCCCATTTCATGCCAACTGGTGGTGCACCTTTGGCCTGGCATATTGAGTCTGCCATGCCTTTGATTATGCCAATTGATGGGGATAATCCCTGCCTATCCAGTTCCAGAATCTTGTTTATTATCACCATCTCTTCATGTAAATCCAGCCTCTTGTTTTTGACCTTGTAATCTGCCTTTGAAGGTGTTCCATTGATTCTTCTCCAGAGTGTGGTTACAGGGACTTGGTAGGCAGCTGCACAGGCATTGATGGACTGAAATTGGCCTTGCTTGAAAGCCTGCATTGCAAGGAGAATACTACCTTCTTTTGAGGCCATAATGGATGAAATTGGTGGTGTTTTGATGGATCAAAGGTGGTTGATGGTATCTACAGAAATCTGGCATTTCACACCCCCGTCCATTTCACACCCCCGACCTCCGCGTTAAGGCAATGCGTCGAGGCGAAAGACCAGGAGATTAACAGGTTGAAAATGGAACTTACGGGTCGAGCTGCTAATTCAAGCTCAAACCTCGTATGGCAGGCGACGGTGAACGATGCTGTAAGACGTGAACGAGTCGGGGATGCTTTTGTGGTCGAGGCAATGCGCGAAGCGCTCGTCAAGCACGGTGGACGGTCTGACAACCTTCCAAAAGGTATCATGGACGAGGATCAGTTCGATTCCAAAGCTGCAAAAGACGAGTTCGAGATCAAGGCTTTGCAAGAAAGGCTCAAACGCATCATGGGAGAACAATCCGTGGAGTGAATGGGTTGTTCAACGGACAATGAGAATGGCACTCGAGGTAGATTTGGTGTCCGGTCTGGCTGACCTGAACCTCATAAAGGGACTGTCAAGAGCCGAAATTGTCGCGCTGGGGTAGCAGCTCGAGCTTATAGTATGGTCAGAGAATGCTTCTCTTTCGGCAATATATCTCCGCTATGCTTATTGGATGCCATATCATGCACACATGTACACAAGTAAGCCACATGGACGGAATGGCGCACGTGAATGTGGTCCCACGCCGGTGTGTCGCGCTCGTCTGGGGTAGATCCAGCACACCATCAATAGTAGGCTTTCCCAGCAACTTTTGTCTTGTACATAGCATCAAGAACATTACAACCTGCGCAGAGATCGAGATTACCAACTTGCCTGCTACAGAAAGTAGGCATGCCTCCGCGCTCTCGTACTGGATGGTAAGAATGTCTCGTCCTCGATCATCACATCTCCGAGCATACCAATTTCCGGCTAACCTTCCAATTCAGCTTGACTTGCCGTCAACGAAAGGTAGAATGATATCAGAAATTCAGCTGCAATTCATTCACCGAGCTGACCTGAGAGCGCTAGTTGAAATGCGATGAGCAACGACCGGTGTGCTCGCAATGTGTCAAGGCGCAGCGACCATGTATTCCCAGCTCAGGCATAACCTTCCGGCACCAGCAGAACCCATCGATGAATGGCACGGATGATGATGATGGGAATCTGAAGAGCTTCTATGGTTACAAAGAGACATTCAAGGCAGGAACGCAATGGGTCAAAATCCCTTCACAGCTCACCTTTGTGCACACCCGGAATCCGTACGAGGATGCCGACGAGGGCTATGAAAGAGATGGACATTTGACAGTGGCTGATCCACTGGGTGGCATTGGGACGATGGTAGATCCTGGTTACGATCGGATGGCCCCGATGGACAACATCGCCGATATGCAGAGCTCAGCAAGTGCAACTTACGATAACATCAGTGAGAGGCTCATGGCTGGACTGGTATCTGCAGCACAGACTGCTGTGGCCGAGAGTTCGAGTCACTTCCATGATGATGGCAAGCCGAATGAGTACGAGCTCGGTGCACCATCGTACCCGCAGTACGCAACTCGCGGTCTGCAGGCATTGAGCGCTGTTGCTAGTCAGGACCAGTACAGCGCTCTGGAGACGTCTCCTCCTATACGCAATCCACCTGCTGAAACCACAGCATCCACTTTGCCGCAGCAAGGCATTGGTGTGGTCACGAAACAAACATTCGACGAAGCACTTAATCCACCCACGGGTTTGGCGTCCGCTGCGGACATTAACCTTGATCCAAGACTACATACTGCCACACCTTTTTCGCCGGTCTATCAAGCACCCCCCACAGATCCAGATCAGCCCCAAGATACCTCGTGAGCACGCTATATATTACGCTACAGTACCGACCAGCAGTCCAGGCCGTTATTCGTCCAGAAGAGGTTGACAAGACCGTGGCAAAGCATCAATGGCCTTTTTCCAGCTTCGGAGACTTTGCCAGATTGCTGAGTCCAGGCAGTTCAATCCGCCGAATTCTGATCCTACCTGCTTGCCACAATCATATACGCCGTACTTACGTATTACATGTGCATCTTGACCGTCATGTCCGTTCACGGTTGGCTGATACAATATCGCAAATGTCATGCGACGAAGCCTGATCGTTCGGCCATTTGCATGCGCAGCTCTAATCTCGAATACCGCCAAACATCTTGCAAGGAAACGCAGCTTGATGCTCCTTTGTCCAATACACTGCCACTACATCTGCACGGCTCTTTCATGGACCGCATAGTTTGTCGAATCGCTTGAGCATGACAAATTACGGTGCCCGACCTGCTTGCGCTAGCTTAGTGTGCGTCTCTTTGACAACTTTCCTGTGTCGCCGTCATTCCGGTGAAAGTCAGTTGGTGCCAGAGGGGTGAGATCACAGCTGGTAACCCAAGCAGTCATGAACCTGGTGGAGATTGTCGAGCGGCTATAGGCCTGACAAGTGTGCAGCCTACGATGAGCTGTGCATAGAGCGCAGGCTAGATCTCAGCTGCCTGGGCATGAGGTTATTGAGACCTGTCAAGAGTCATTGGTAAGCTTGAGCATGGGCGAGCTTCTTGCCCCCCCCTGTCGTCGCAAACAGTATGGACTTGTCAAGAGTCATTGGTAAGCTTGAGCATGGGCGAGCTTCTTGCCCCCCCCTGTCGTCGCAAACAGTATGGACTTGTCGCGCATGAGAAAGAATCGTGTGCAGGGATCAGTCACTCGCAAACAACATCCCTGAATTATCCCAGACATTTCGATCAGTGCTAGACAATCTCAAAGAATGACCTCAATCATCCCTATTTCTGCTGTTCCCAGATCATCAACTACGCCTCCTGTGTTCCACCCAGCGATGCATTTCTGATGGCTATGGATCCCCGTAGCTGCTGTATCAGTCTTAAAAGCCTTCCAACCGTTCGGGGAATATTAGGAGAGGTCGGCATATCAGACACTCGAGTTTGGTAAGTCCTGCTGGATACGGTTCCATGCTTCGCTGAGTGAGGCGGTCCAAAGTTCACTTCTGACCAATTCGCTACGCACGGCTCCACTATGGTTGAAGAAGTTCTGGCACTGGACGAGTCACGCTTCCCGCATAAGCATCTCTACCACAGTCAGAGCTACGGACATGCTCTCACACACCACGCATCTCATCTTATACATGCTTACTGACAATCCTCTCAGTCGAGCTTTCATGACTGCTAGCATGGAGTGGTCAAGCTCCGATCATATAAAGATTTCATCCTATCCATTCTTCTGTGACTTCGCTCCCTTTCTCCTTCACCCCCAACCGAGACTTGGTATGTGATCTTGCCCTGACCCCCTGATCCCAGCGACGATCATCACAATACAGATCTGCCCCCAAGGGCATAAGAGCCTTACTCTCCCAACACTTGAGATACCTCCTGCGCATAGCACTGACTTCTTATTTCACAGCGAAGCCCACAAAGCCCACACAATTCTCACAACACGTAAGTCGCACTCCTGCAGAGTTCCTAAAGCAATCTACTGACGACACCCAACAGGCTTACACACAAGCAATATCGCCTTACAGCATCTTGCCTACTGAACAAGCACTCAAATCTCCAAAGCAGACAGCATGGGTATCACCGGTTCGCCAGTGTGGACCAAGAAAACCAAGAAGCGCGCCTTCAAGGTCTATCGCGACCCCCCATCTCCGCCTCGCGGGCTGAAACCTTTGGCAAAGATCCCGGTCACGCCAGCACGTGGACTCAAGGGGGTGTCCATCGATCCCAGCGCACCGAGGAGGGCCAATCATGCACGCGTCCTCTTCCCAGAGGAATCGCGCCGGGCCACCGCTTTCCTGAATGCCCGCAGACGGCTCTTTCAGGATTGATTCGGAATATGTGCGTGTCGTTTCGGCGACCGTGTAGACCTTCGAAACAGATAACTTTTGCCATCCACCGTGCAAGCGCTGAGTCTTGCATCGTCTCTGACTTCGCGGGGTCGATGATGCGCTGGTGGCTCACCAGGTGAACCTCCTCTGCTTCGGCAGAGGGCGGCCTTGTCGATGAGAGTGCGCCTCACCGTGGCGACAAGGTGGAACCTCCAGTCGGCGACTCACCTTGATGCCTTGATACTCGGCAGAGGTGGTCGTACTGGAGAGCTAAGACACTCTCGATCACGGTAAGTATTATTGGGATAGCATGAGCAACAGTTGGTCTGATCCATGCTTTGGGCATGATCGAGCTGCCTCATAGATAGTCGTGCGGATGTAGATTGCCACGGCCTTAATGGTTTTTTGTTGCGCTCAATCATCTTGCTACGCTTGAGCACAGATATGGGGGTCTTACGGTCCGCGACTGATTGCCATTTTGCTTTACATGACTGCTCATAGACTTTGTGCATGTTTGTCATCGTTCGATTCTTCTCGTCACAAGGAGATTACGCCTGTTGCCAAACCCAATGCCTCCTCATCTACTGCTACTCTGCGATCTGGAAAGCATGGCAGTGCACACCTGCAAACATCACTATTGCATACCTTATGCTATAGACATGACTATGTTGTTGACCGTTCCCCCCATTCTCGCCATGACCCACCTGGTGCAACGTCTCTGTGTACCAGCTTATACACAGTCTTACCTTTGAACACAAAACTCCCAATATGCTTCTCACATCTGATAGAACCTAGGAGTGGCAAACACCTATAGATTCAAGGTATATTCTGCCGCAACAAAGTTGCTGCCACCAGCACTTGACGATTGCGCGTGTGCTAAGCCGCAGATACTTGTGTAGTTACTTCTTTGGAGCAACGGCCACCGGGTCAGATGTGACCAAAGCCTTCTCGCAGCCCAATAGCGAGAAATTGTTTCTGCATACAGGCATCCATAGGCGACAATACTATCAGCTTGCGAGTCAATTCGTTGAAGGTCAATTTAGACTTCTGACTTCCTGGCCGGCACGGTTGGATACCTTGATATCAGAAGCTTGGTAAGGTAGAACTGTGGTAAGCGTCCGTGACGGTGATGGGACCGCCCAGACGTACGGCAACTTGCGTGGGCAGAGATAGGGACTTGTCCGTAGTACTCTTTTGTGGGCGTCGCAGGGATATTCCTTCCCGACCATCTCGACAGGGTCATTCTTGAGTGGAAAACTCACCATGTGCGATCAACATTGGACAGTTCCTCCAGCACGGGTGAACGCCTCTAGTGCCCGTGTGTGATATAGCACCCTTGCTAACAAGTCTCGGTCTTGGCACTAGAAATCGCTACCTCGCTTGCCCCTCGCAGCGACCTGTCGACCCCAGATCTGCTGTTCACAGGTATTGCGATCCTAGGCAGCAAGAACATCTTCATTTGCTCGTGGGCCACCTTTGAATCTGTTCGGACGAGGCACAATCATCGAAAGACCGGCAATCGGGGAGAGGCGCAACACCAAGAAGAGACAAAACGGCCGTGGATCGAGCAGGGTTCTGGAAGCCACGCAAGGCCGGCGAAGGAAAGCTCCACGAGGACTGCGCATGAATTGGTAGGTACTCTCTGTCTTGTTCTTATAGCTACAACGCAGTGTTATGCAGAGTCGTTTATCGAATGGTGGGGCGGTCCCGAGTGATTTGCACACCTCTCGGCTCAAAGCTAAGTGGCGCTCGCAAGATGTATCGACTCCAGGGCACGTCTGCGGTGACTGGGGCGAAGAACGGCTGGCCCATGGCCGGTGATATGTGTCTTATGCTCTGAAGCAATGACATGGCAGAAAACCGGAGGTCATGCTGTCGACGATGACCGGCGCAGTCATGGTAGGCGACTGGTGGACTGGGCGTTGCAGCAGCACAGGAAGAGCAGCGAAGACCAGGAAGTGACTTGCCATGTCCGCTCGACTTCACCTCGAATCATCCACTCTAGTCCAATTCGTTCTCGCTGTCCCTCATATTGGAAACCCCACCCTACCAACTTTAAGAGCAACAGCGACATCATTTTCTCTCCCCTACCTCACCTTACATCAAGCACAGAGGCCATCTGGCTTCCTCAAAGCTTTATACTCCTTCGTGCAACCATTATCTGGCCTGCATTTAGCGGACTTCGCTTCGCAAGGACTGCCACACGACGTTGACTGCTAACCATGTCGTTCCCATTAGGCGTCGTTGCGTATCCATCCACCATTGGTGAGCCAGATTCAGAATCACCTTCTACTCCTCGAAGCTTCAATAGCCTTTTCTTCCGGACTTCGAAGACGTTTGAGGAATCTTTGAACAGCGTCAAACGGAAGTCTGCCGACACATCTGGCTCTTCCGAAGCAGCAGATACTGCGACTAAATCGTTATTATCATCTGCCAGGAAGTGGCGTGCTTCGAAGAAAGGCCAAACCCCACAAACGCACGAATCTCCGCTGGGAAGCAGACACACTCGAGCAGACTCTGAGACGTCCACTCGTGTCAGTACACCGGTCACCATCGTTGCGGACGGAGCATCAGTATCAGACGTCCAATCAGTTGAAGTAGTGGAAATTCTTGGGACCTCGTCACTTGATTCGAGCAGTGATCGACCAAGTCCAAGCAGTAATAGTACACCAAAGCACATACCCATCGTCATTCCACATTATGTGCCTTTAGTACAGGAACGTTCTCTGGACCGCTCTGCATCAGTGCCAACGCTCGAATCGACAAGCAATAGCGACAGCCCGTCGGCCAAGCTCTCCAACTCGCCCAACACTCCCTCGGCCCAGTGCCGCGATTTGGAAGGATCGAGCCCATCAAAATCGAGGCATGTGGAAATCCAGATTCCGAGCTGGGCGCATCCGGTCTTGAAGCAAACAAAAGAGCCACCTCGAATTTCCCTGAACAACTCCGCTTTCTTCGACCCTTTTCGCGACATCATCGAGCCCACTCCACCATCTCCCTTGACACAAAGGGCACCACCCGCAGAGTCGATTCTAGAATCACCGCCATCTAAAACAATGTCGCGATCAAATAACGATTTGAGCCGGACGAGCACGATAGACTCCACCATGTCGCAGCCATCAGAGGACACCTCCTTACCGAGCCGATCAGCAAACGCATCAAGCACGCAACTCCCGAGTGCCAGTAGCAGTCAGTCGAGCCTTGTTGCCGCCCGTCAATATGAGTCCGCAATAGATGCGGAAGCTGATGGCGAGGAGCATGACTTGGGTGGTCTCACACCCTCGCAGCCACAAGGTATGCCGTCAAATCAGAATCAAGCTGGTCCTGGAACAGTAGCATCAACCTTGTCCGGTCTGGTCTGTAATGTTTACCGTACCACCGGCAGAGAACCTCATCCCCTGGTGGGCGCAACAACCACTGTGCTCGGCGACAAGCTGTATGTCTTTGGTGGCCGTCGCCTATCGCGTACCAAACCACAATTGACTTCCAATCTCTACGAACTGGATCTCATCCAACGCCATTGGACCAAACTTGATGTTACCGGAGACGTACCTCCACCACGGTACTTTCACAGCGTCTGCTCGTTAGGAGACACAAAGCTTGTCTGTTACGGAGGCATGTCACCCCTGCGACCGAACAGCCCAGACTCTGAGATAGTCGTCATGTCAGACATCCATATGTATGATGTACTGTCGAAGACCTGGACTCAAATATCGACAGCAGACGCGCCTCAAGGTCGCTATGCGCATTGCGCTGCTATCCTTCCATCCTCAGCAGTCTTTGCCTCTCCTTCCGCGCCAAGATCAGCCATACATCACAATCCTGCAGGCACTCAACCCAATCAGGGCTCGCTCGGCGTGTCCCTAGACGGCACTGGTGGTGCAGAAATGGTGGTCGTGGGTGGCCAAGACAGTACTAACCGTTATATCGAGCAAGTTAGTGTCTTCAACTTCCGAAGCCTGAAATGGACAGGCACGACTGGCATGGGTCGTAGTTGTGGAGCGTACCGGAGTGTGGTCACTCCGCTCACTACGATGAAGGCAGCACAAATCGGGGTCGGACCACAGGCGGTCATTGAAAATGATGGAGCGCAGGAAGAATCGGACTCGATCGGATCTGGTGCACCAATGCTGATCTACTCCAATTATAACTTTCTGGACGTGAAGCTCGAGTTGCAGATACGATTAACGGATGGCACATTGACGGAGAAACCACTCCAGACTGGTGTCTCGCCACCGGGCCTACGCTTTCCCAATGGAGGGGTGATCGGACATCACTTCGTGGTATCTGGCACGTTCCTCACGTCTTCGCAGCATGAGTACGCTCTTTGGGCACTTGACCTCCAAACGCTGGTATGGAGTCGTATTGATGCTGGTGGCAACATCTTTAGCCAAGGCAGCTGGAACCGAGGTGTGCTCTGGAGTCGACGAAACTCCTTCATCATCCTGGGCAACCGAAAGCGCAGTCTGATGGATGACTATAATAATCGTCGTATCAATTTCTCGAACATCTGCACCGTAGAGCTCGAAGCTTTCGGGATGTATGCCAATCCTAGGCGGTTTGAGCCAACATCACAGTTTACCTCCGGCGGTACAGACGCCAACAATCCGGCCGGAATTGTTTCACCTGCAGGCCGAACACTGTCCGATGCTGCCAAGGAGCTGGGTTCGCTGTCTCTGGCTGTGCGCGAGTTGGCGGACATGGACTTTCTGGCGGTCGATGGAACTCGAATTCCTGTCAACTCCCGTCTGATTGTGCGTAGATGGGGCCAGTATTTCACGGACCTCCTCAAAGAATCGTTAAGATCTACATCGGATGACGCGACCACCTTACGCATAGGAGCTCATAGTAGCACTTCGCGAAACTCCAGCATCACCATCACGCCGAGTGTGAATTCACAAGCTACCACTCTCAACAACCCGAACGTCATGGATTCAGTTGACGTCCCCATGGCACCACCTTCGACGAGACCACGACTCCTCTATCTACCACATACTGCACCGACGCTCCAAGCACTGCTGCATTACCTGTATACCTCCACACTACCGTCACCTCCCTCGTCCCTTGCAACGCCTCAGATCTTCTGTTCCTTGTTGCAGCTGGCAAGACCGTATAAGATTGATGGTCTGATTGAAGCAGTCGTCGAACGGCTCCATGAATCTCTGGATGGGCGGAATGCTGCAGCCATCTTCAATGCTGCGGCTATGGGCGCAGGAGGTGGCGATGGAGCTCTCTTCAACTCCACGAACCTGGAAAGTCGCCGCTCACTGGTGCCGCCACGTATAACCAGTCTACAGAACTTGGGAGGGCTCGCCAATGGCGGAATGCGTGGGGCGGCCAACCTGCGGATCAACACGGAGATGGCCAATGGCCGGGACACCCGGAACACCGTTCGTGCGGGCGATCCCATGTCGAGCGAGAACTCTGACGACGACGTGCCAAGCAGTGCACACACCGATACTAGCATGAGTGATCTCGAGAACGGGTTGAGCTCGGCGAGTCTCGAACCCAGTCGCAACCAGGAAATCTGGCGCGGTGGGCTCAGCACTGTCGTTGGCTTGCAGAAGAGAGGATTACGGGGACTGATGGAGGGGAGGCGTTTGAGGGAACGTGAAAAGGAGGAGGGTGCCCAAAATGGGTTGGGTATTGCATGAGGATGACGATTGCAAGAGAAAGCAACCCGCTTTTGCATCCGAACATTGATCGGAGATGAAAGTGCTGCAACATTGCTCGGAGGGGAAACAAATGAGAAGAAGCTGATCTTCTGGCTTATGCATAGTTCACTGCATGTAAGGGGGGACATCTGGGAGGAGTTGTAGTGGGGCATCTATAACGAAAAGGAATGCGGCATGCAGCAAAATGGGAGGATCTCAAGTTTCGGTCTGTGATAGCCTATCGTTAATCTACACATGGTATATAGATGAGGTTAATATTGCTCTCTCTCCCACCAAGCAAACGATAGGTATCTAGTGTCACAGTAACTTACATCTACTGACTTCACGCCACAAGACGATCTCAGGCTGCAACTGAGATCGTGCTTAGGTAAGTCAGGCAGGCAAGGTGGGGGTTCTATGGCGGGGTCAGTGGATTTGTAGTCTGCGCGGCTGTTTTCTGACGTTCGGCGCCACTCCCAAACACCGACCACCCACTTGACCCTCTCGAAGAAAAGTTCGCCGATTGCGTGATCGATGGGACACAGCAGATCTAGGGACGTCTGCGTAGTCTGGCCAATGCTATTGTAATCATAACAGTAGAGTCCACCTCACTCACTCCACTTGTTCTCCGGTCCAATCTCTTCTTGCTTTCTCTTCCTTCATCTTCCATACTATAGTCACCACCACCGTCTCATCCCATTGACCTACGCTCAAACCCACATCTCAATCACTCTACACATCCGCCATCATGACTGACCGATCAGCACCCCTCCGTCTCGGCACCGTCGCCCCCAACTTCGACGCTGAGACCACTGGTGGTAAGTGAACGGAATATATTACCAACCCTTGGACCACGACGAGTCAAACTGACCAATGCCCTCGTTCACTGAATACAGGCCCCATCAACTTCCACGAGTTCATCGGCGACGGCTGGGTCGTGCTCTTCTCCCACCCCGAGGACTACACTCCCGTCTGCACCACCGAGCTCGGCGCCTTCGCCAAGCTCGAGCCCGAGTTCACCAAGCGCGGCGTCAAGCTCATCGGCCTGAGCGCCAACACGATCGAGAGCCACGGCGGCTGGATCAAGGACATCAACGAGATCTCCGGCAGCAACCTCAAATTCCCCATCATCGGCGACAAGGACCGCAAGATCGCCTTGGCATACGACATGTACGTTGCTCTGCGCTTTGCCGCTGCATTCTTGTCCTTCTCCTGCAGCACGCTGACTGATTTCGCTACAGGATCGACCACCAAGACGCGACCAACGTCGACAGCAAGGGCATCGCCTTCACCATCCGCAGCGTCTTCATCATCGACCCCAAGAAGACTATCCGCACCATCCTCTCCTACCCGGCCAGCACCGGCCGCAACACCGCCGAAGTCCTGCGCATCGTCGACTCTCTACAGACCGGCGACAAGCACCGCGTCACCACCCCAATCAACTGGGTGCCTGGTACGTTCCTGTCTTCTCTCCTGCCTTCTCTGTTGCTCGCTCCGCCTGCGCACACATTGCTAACATCAGCGCTTCCGCACAGGTGACGACGTGATCGTCCACCCCAGCATCAAGAGCCCCGAGGCCGAGAAGCTCTTCCCCAAGATCAAGGTCGTCAAGCCCTACTTGCGCTTCACCCCGCTACCCCACGAGGAGACCAGCGCGGCCGTCTGACTGGGCGACTTCAAATTCCGCGAGACCTGGGCGAATGAGTGGGGAAGAGTGGTTTAAAAAGTTATAGATCGAACGGGGGGAGGAAGATTTGCGTGGGGAGGATTGCAGATATGTTGGTGTTTCATGAGATGTGAATGTGAATACGAAATATACCAATTAAGTTGCCTCCAATTATCCTATGGGTTGGTCCGTTCGTGAGTATTGAGCTTATGCTGAATTCAGTGCGCGATCTCCAGCGCCAGAAATGAGTCCACAAGAGATGCGATAAGACCCAGCCTGGAAATCGAGCGTAGTAGCATTTGAAGAGCCAAAAGATCTGGCCTTGTGGCCCCTAAATCACCGCGAACGCACTCGCATAGCTGACACTACTCTCGCTCACGACCTCGACCTCGCTACTCCGCTCATACCGCACGAACTTGAATCTGCCCACAGCCCCCCCTTCGTCCTGCTTCCCTCGCACCTCCTCCACCGCCGCCATCATCACCCCGATCGGATGCCGTCCACACACCGTATTCCCGTTCCCCTCCAAACACTCCAGCCACCCATCATGGCTCCCGCGCTCACACGCGCCGATACACTCAAAGTCCACCGCGCGGATGCTCTCGTGGATCGGCGGGTTCTGCGGCGCGCGCGCGGCGGCGGACAGGTTGATCGCGGGCGGCAGCGTCGGGGTCGGCCCCGCGGGCGCCGGCTGGTAGTAGGTGTAGCGGAAGCGCAGGCCCCAGTGCGCGAAGTCGGAGGAGACGACGAAGGCGCTGCCCGCGTCGGCGAGGTAGGGGGCTAGCAGCGCGCCGAGGTGCTTTTCTGTCGTCGCGGACGTGTTGCCGATCATGATGGGGACGAGGAGGGGGAAGGCGGCGGGCGAGGGGAAGACTCTAAGCGGAGGAGTAGTGGTTAGTGGGGATGGGAGGGAAGGGGGAAGGGGGAGGGTTACTTGGAGAGACTCTTGTAGATGTAGGGCAGGTGCATCTCGAGACTGTGTTCTTCCTCGTCCACGGACTGCGACATCCACTCGAACTGCCCGGATTTGTACAGCTCGGCGGTCGTGTCGCGGTCCACCGCCAGGTTGCCTAATGGCGTGGCGTACTGTGTGCAGCGCGAGAGCGCGGCTTTCGTCAGGTAGTGGTGATGCGAGGGCCCGAGGAGGAAGATGCGTTTTCTGGATGCTGTTAGCAATCGTGCGTGGGCATTATCGATGGCGTCTTCGACACATGGTGGGGACGAATGTGACAGGACTCCTCAGCATACAAGACTTAGGAATACAATCTCTTTCACCAGCAGTCCTGGGAAGAAGGAAGACCTAGGTTCTCTTCTTACTCACGCTTTCGTCACATCCCAGGCTTTGTACGCATAAGCCGCAGCAGGTCCGGAATACGAGTAGCCAGCATGCCTGGACACGTCTCAGTATCACGAGCAGGCATGCTTGACGACGCTTCCTCAAGAGACGTACGGCGCAATGATCACTCTAGCTCCTGGTACTGGTAGTCCATCAACCGTTTCGCCTTCAGATTCCGGGCCTATGCATTGTACTGGGGTCTTGAGTCTCGCGAGCCAGCCTTCCAGCTGAGAATCCAGCTGCGATCTAGAAGCAGTGTACCATGAGCCTGCATGGCTGGCCTCGCGAACGATATCTTTCTTGGACATGGTCTTATTCTTTCTGGCTCCGGGTGATTGTAGAGGTATTCGCCATGCTGCGTTGACGTCGGTCGATCTCGTGCTTCTGATAGAGGGGTGTTTATCCTAGCACGAAACGCATATCTTATCCCAGGCGCGCGACGCGAGCAGCTTGAAATCAATGAACGCGTGAAGCTGCCACACATCATCTCACCAGCTCTGTACTATACCTATACATTGTCAGTATTCTGCAGCATTGATTGTCCGGGATTGATAGCAAGATACAAATTTTCGTTTGGTTATCGATATATCATTAGACCGAAGACGAAGATGGCGCTCAAACGCAAACGCTCCTCCGCTGCCTTTTCCACCACTGTTCACATCGACTCCAACATGGCATCCGTGCCGTTCTACTACCAGACGCAAAAGCCCATCGAGCCTATTTACCAGAAGCCTACTTGGTGTTTCCCCACCTACGACGAGTACTCAACGCAGAACACACTCAATTCGCGCACCCGCAAGCGACATCGGGACGACAGACCGGACGAGCAAACGGTGTATGGTGGGTGGCGAGGCGCCGTCATGAACATGAGCACGTTCGCTGACATTTGTCGCTGTGCAGCAAGCACGATGGAGAAGCTGTACGAAGCCCAACGTCAAAGCACGCGCGTGGAGCCTGTCCCAAGTCAGCCTGTTGCGAGCGAGCCCATGGAAGTCGAGCCCAAGCCGCAGAGGACGACACTGCATCGATTCTGGAACATCACACAGCCTCCAGCTGCGGAGGCGACGCCTGCGAGACTGGATGCGAGCCTTCCGGACTGGGAGTTGAGATGTGAAGATTGCGATCGCAGACTGAAGAGTGAAGACGGTATGGACCTTGACGACGAGAGTGGAACGATCTGTCAGAGATGCAAACGGCAAGTCTGCGACGGCTGTGCGGTGTCATGGAATGAGAGGATGTGTCTGCCGTGCGCTTGTCGGTGAAAAACGTTCTGTTCGCTTGATCGACGTTTGAGAAAAACTTCATGCGATATGATTGGCATTGGCAGACTAAATACCCCGCTGCCTAATAAATATACTACATGACAGTGGGAATGATATCGACGAAAGGTGCTCCTACGAGTACGACATTGTTTCTCTCGGAATCAACGGTTGAACCAATCCGAGCTCACATGCTACCTTCTGGAGTTCCTCGCCGTTGAGCGGAGCCCTATCGAACAGACAAGCCGTCACCTGGCTAGTAACCTTGGTTCTGGACCATCCCATTCGTCTGATCGACACCGGCGCCATCGCATGTCCCGCTCGCAGGCTTCGTAAAAACCGCCGTCTGACTTGGGAAGGCAGACATCCAGCACATGCAACAGTCCGGATACTCGCTCGTGATAGGCTCTTCCGTGTCTGCGCAGGTGAAGTTTCCAGGTTCACCCATGATATCATAGAAGGGATTCGCCGCACCTGCTGGGGTGACCGTCATCTCATACTCGCCGCAGTCTCCCGTCCTCAGCATGCCTCCGAGCTTGGCATCCACGGTGTCGGTCTGGCAACCGTTGAGGATAGTCGAAAAGCGACTGACGCAGTCGTCCTCCATCGCATTGAACTTGCCCATGCAAGGCTCAGACGAGAATGCAACGCGGAGCCAAAGCTGATCCGCAGGCCCGCTCGCATCGAGTGGGTGGCCGTTCTCGAACTGGAACTGCTTGGGTCGGCCACCATCTGGCTCACTCTGGTTGCCCAGTGCAATGAACGGGACGAACGTAGCGTTGAGCGCGTTTTGCATGCAGAAGTCAGAGATACGGTCGGTGGCCAAGCTCTGAGAGAAAGGTGTTCCCGTGGTCGCGCAGGTCGGGGCTGATGTAGTCATTACGCCCGCCATGACAGTGGAAGAGAGGGTCGAGGTAGTCACGATGGCGGGAAGGGTGGTGGAGGCGAGGCTCTGTGCGGAACTTGTCGTGATGCTCGGCTCGATGAAGATTCCCAAGCGAGGATCGACTAAACCTGGCGGAATCTGAGGCACACCCATCAGGAGTAGGCACGGACAGTGTGTCTCTGCGGAGTTATTGCATCCTTTCTGGATAAGGATACTCGATCTTATATCATGTTCTTCACGTAAGGCGGCTGAATACAATGAGTGGTCCTCCCTCTGCACTTCGCTGCTTCATTGTCGTAGAACCCCTTGCATTGGATTCTCACGTTGTAATCATCTCCGAGTGACGCCCTTACTAAGTGCAACAGCTGCTCGACGGATTGTAACGAAGGAGCACGACACGCACGTGTGCTCGATCCCTGCATCAGCAAGGTAGGGGCACAGGTTGGAACTCCAAGCTACGTCCAGATGAGCACCATACTTGTCCCCAACGTACTGCTCTGCGCATGCAAAGTACCGGAACAAAGGAGTCTCTTTCTGGTCGCACACAGCTCGTGCAACCTGATCTGCTGCAGCTGATCAAGATCTCTCCTACCACATCGACTTCAGCTATGAATCAGCGGTCATCATGGTGACTGCAGGGAGGTTCTGAGCAAAGGTCGGATAATCGAGTCGCCATGATTCCAGAGATTTGGTGCAATCGCGGACATCAGCAAGGCTGAGATATTCTCGTGGCCACGGCTTTTGTGATCATCTGATGGTACGTCTCCTGGCGATAGTCTTGCAAGGGTTCCATCTGCTTCACTACTTCAAGGTTCTTCCTCTTTCGTGAGACGCATCAATTGCCCTTGTGGGCACTTATCCAGATACCCTTTGCGTACGATGTGTGAAAACTTCAGTATTGAGTGATTTCGTGCATTTTAGGGCACTGCAGTACGTTTCAAGCATGAGACGCTACGCTGAAAGGATCTTCACAAGACGCTCATAATGCATGACAACAGATGTAGATGTTTCCGCGAAACGAATTGACTCCAACGCCATGACCTCAAGCTGGAAGTTCTGATCGGTCGCGAGCCGTGCTCAACTCAGTGGGTCCTACTTCAGACGATAGCTCGGTTGGACGCTGTTTCTCTGCCGGGTATGGACTTGACGAGGCCATGGGCGATGTGTATTCATAACCCTCCTCTCCGGCGTTTGGTCGCGTCTGGTCAGGTGGCGGCGCGTAGCGTCCAGATTGGGAGTTCCTTCGTCTTCGTCGCAAAAGCAAGAATGCTGCAAGAGCCAGCAGCGCCACACCAGCGATGGCGCCAATGGCAACGCCGGCAATCGCTCCTGCTGTCAAACCGCTTGATGAGTCACAGTCCGACTCACATGCGGCGGTGTTGGACGTCGAAGGTAAGGTAGTGGAGTTAGAAGATGCGTCCGAGCAGCTTGAGGCATCGCCGACGGCCACGATGTTGGTGTCTGTCGTAGCATTGGCGGTCCAGACGGTGAATGTGTTGTCGTCGAAGTTCACAAAGAGGTATATCTCTTGGAAGAACGTGCGTCCAAGCTCGACATGGCCCCCATTCACTTGAATCAAGACCTCGGCGGTTGTAAGATTTGAGGAGAGAGCACCGTCGGCAGTGAAAGTCGTGTCGGGCACGACAAGGAGCTCATTCGGAATTGTAACGGTTGGTCCGTTTTGTGTCGACACGGACAGTTGCCCTTGGAAACTATATGAAGGTCAGCAAGCATCTAGTCATCGTAGCTGTCGAAACTCACACATCGTCCGAAGGATATATCGCGGCGCCAAAGTTGGTCCCGTTCGACTGCTCGATGTACCCAGTGTCCGTGAGGTCCTCGAAGTTATTATAGTACGGATCGTCATCCAACGTCATAAGGTTACCATGGAAATTGCCGCTTGACTCAGTAAACCTGCGGATCGATTTGGGTGCAAGCACGTTGTATGCGGCGAAAGGGCTTCCTGAAGTCTACCACATTGACGACATATGATGCATTCTTACCCAATGGTCTGTCGAGCTGAATCCTTTTTCACGTAGGTGTTTTCTCGTCCTGTCTATTCCTCGACCTCCATCTTTGTGACATATTGCCCTGGAACAACCACGAGCCCAATGAATCGGTTCTTCATGTCGACCTTGAAGTTGCCTGATCTGCCTGCGGTCTCATGTTGTTGGGCAGCGAGCTTGATCTCGGCTTCGCACGGCTTTCTGTACTCCTGTGTCATCGCGAGGATGACATTGCGCTCATTGTCGGTACATTTGAGTTGTCCGACGAACATTCGCCCATCTGCAATGTGAACATGCATCGTCTTGTTCAAGAATGAGGTGAGGTAGTCTGCGGCTTCGACCGAACCTTCGTCGGAAGTCGTACCAGGATTCGGAGCCGTGCTCATCATTGCAATAATGGCTGCGCAATGGCCCACGCTGCTATTGTAAGATAGGCTAGTAAGGACTCGCTTTTGGCGATCGAGCTGTGGGTAGAATTCAACTCTTCACCCCGAGATCCAGATAGCAAAATGCAATAGAAGCTTTGCAGCTCCAACAGCTTTCTTTCTTCAGGCCCGAAGTGTCATCAATGCCAGTTGTGATTCGAGCCAAGTGTGGGAGCGAGGGAGTGCCATGGTCCGCTGTAAATACTGTATGAGCAATTGGATGCAGCGCGATGACGGATTTCGATCACGTGATGGTGATTCAGCTCCAAGGTCACTTCCACCCATTCGCGTTTGTCCTTCGATTGACTCTGCCAGTATCGTCAGCAGGACGCTCATATACCAACATGCTTGCCTTACGCCAACAAGCACGCACCGTGCTTCTCAGACAGCCCCTTGTCGCCCGGTCGCGCACCACTACAATCCGAGCCTGCAGCACTCACATCACAACCGCACAATCACAACGAAGACCTACCGCTAGCACTCTCGCAAATGCCTTCAGCAAGCTCAGAATACACAACGCACAGCAAGCTCGCGGCATGAAAGTGCGCAGCTCGGTGAAGAAGCTATGCGATGGCTGTAAGAGCGTACGGAGAAAGGGCGGGAAATATGTCTACATCATCTGCAATAAGAATCCGAAACATAAGCAAAGGTAGGACGTTCTTGAGATTATTGCTGTCGAAAACTACTGATAAGACTGGGCATAGGCAAGGATGAAAAGGGGATCGAAAGTGGTTCCAGAAATGGAGTTGGAGCATGTACATTGTATCAATTGTCGGGTACCTCGCATCGGAATGTAAGAATACGGAGGAGTCTGAATTGGACGATGGCATCATGTTGTTCATCGAGAAGCCAGAGCGGATATCACACTTTATTTGAATTTGCGCCACGTATATGGCATGAATACAAGAACTGTCAACGAATGGGTCGCGTTGCATCGCAAATACCTAACTTTACCTCCGTCTGGACTGGTTCCTTCGAGACTGATCTTGCAAGGCTCGAATCTACACAGCAAATGCGTTCGTTCATACCCTGTGGTTGCTGTGGGGTCACATTTATGTGATGAGAAGACGGCAGAAGAACATGTAAAACACTTCCCTGCTACCCTTTTTGCAAGCGAAAGTTATGAGCACCACGCGAACTTCGGTATTATGCGCAAGCGAAGATCTTAGATAAGGTAGTTTGGGGACTTAAGCAGGGCGTTCAAGATAATCTTTTCTTCCGATAGTTCATGTAGCAATCGTAGACACGAAGCACCTACCTTAAAGATCTGCTTAAGGCACCAAGCAACTCGCCTTATCGATAAGTAGGTAATCGTCGTATGACAGCATGTGGAAGCTCTGCACTCGAGCTTGTTCTATCAGTGTATCTCACACCTTTGACAGCACCTTGACCCACTATCGCGTCGTAGCGATGGAGCATGTCGAGTGCTAGTGACGATCTGAGGCAACAGCCATCACACAGTGGAACGATCGTTGCGCACGGCTCCGTCCATGCACAACATGGCGCAACCACGGAGCCTGATCATAAGGCTGAAGGTTTGCTACCTCCGCCCATTTCTATGAAGAGCGCTACTGATTTGACCAGTTCAACCTACCGCGAAGCATCCGCCCCTGAGCATCACTCAATCCGACGAAAGCCTTTTCCACTCAACACAGCCGATGCCTACTGCTGCCGATGATGATGATGACCCGGACGACTCCCTCCCCTACCCGGAGGCAGCGTCTCAGGAGCAACTGCTTCCACCACCAAACTTCAAGCCGTTTTTTGTACTCATAGAAGATCCTATCACAGGCGAGCATCACCATCCGGACGTCCATTACGTCTTTTCCGACGACGAAAACGATGCTCTCACTCGGGCTGCACTGGAAGCTATAGAGGCGGGTGATGCCTCTGCGCAGGAGAGTGAAGAACGCATTTTGATCATTGATATGACGCCGGATGGGAAGAGTGTGGTCAAGGTTGACTCACTGAGCCCGAATTGGCAGGCTATCAAGACGATGACAAGACAGGCACCGAGTTGGGGCGGCGACGCAGGAGATGCAGACAGAGGCCTGATGCTCAAAATTTCCGGTCAAGATGTTGCGGCCAGCCAGAAGAAACGAGTTCGACCGTCGGGGTCCGTGGAGGAGATGGTCCGAAGCTTTGGGGAACGACTACACGTCCTGGATGAGGTTCTCTCTGGCAACGACGACAAAGACGACAACGAGGACAAAACAGGTGCAACCCAGCATCATGCCGAAGACCTTGAGGATGCATGAACCTCGATGTTCTAGGCTCTCTGGAACCGCTACAATTATGCCTTTTATGATGGCCCGCAAGATGAGGCACCCACCTCAGGGAGCAATGATGATGTTCTATACCACAGGAGGATGCTTGAGTGTGCTCTATATCTGAATGTCTTAGATTCGCTGGCGACTACGAATCATGATTGCCTTACTGCGCCGGCCGAGGTCGAATGAGCAAGTTTGAGTGTGTCACGTGATATATCCACATGCTATATCTTCACGTCTAACCTTGATGGTAGCCAGATCTCAAGTGTAGACAGATCGAAGAATCCTCGAGTGCAGGCTTCAGAAGTACATGGCCACGACGTTGAGCTTATCACATACCCTCATATTGGCAGCTTCCTCCAGATCTTCGAAGTAGACTTAACTTCGCCCCGAGCCACTTGGTCCAGCCAACGAGAACAAGTAAAGGCATCCACAGCAACGAAGATGTGCAACGGAGAATCCGGCCGTGAGAGTCAAGGCGGTACCATTGCTATTCTCTCCCCGCTCAGCACTGCCTCTCGGCCATCGTTCCAGCGTCAGCTCTCCTTGCGATTCTCACAAGGCCGTGACTCGACAAATGCCTCGATCGACGGTCTTGAAGCGTATCCTGGAGTTGGTCAGGTCGTGATTCAGTAAGCTCACCAGCGATCAGTCGGCGAGCATATCGAGGAAGGCTGCTAAACATAAATCTGGTAGCCGTGATGGTGATCTCTCTGCCGGCGATATGACAACAGCCTCTGTCCTGCACCTTATCACAGTACCGGGATCGTCACATACTGGACAAGTCTTTCGGCTGCCTGATAGACTAGATCTAAGCGTGGGCGAACAAGGTGTCATTGGACGTAGAGTGTCGTTTGTGAGGGGGCATAGTGTACTAGGTCAGGGGATCATCGGGTGGAATTGATCAATGCATACCTATGTTGTAATACGATTGTGCTTTTCAGACGGAACATGCGAATCGTCTGCTTAGTAGTTTTAGGAAAACGGGAACATATTATTACAGGAGGACGTGACGTTGATCTTGCTGTTCGGCCGAAGGGTATCGACGGGTGATTACTCATCGACCCGCAAGTCGACCGGAGTCAAGACCGAATGAATGTAGAAACATGAGTCCAATGTATATGTCACAAGATACGTTTGCTACTCGCTACATACGATGTATATCACTGGCTCGAACAGAAATTACGTGAAAACACAAATTACCTCCAAAGATGCTGAAATGCGCCTGTCTGGCGCCGCGTATAAGCAAAGCTAGCCTCCCAATGAAATCCCGCATGTGCAATCGAGTAGCCGTCGCTGTTTCCGAAACCGACAAATGCCTCATCAGAGGGCCGTCGCTTTTTGCGCTGAAAGGGAAAAGATAAAGTCCATCACTGCTCCATCGAAGGGTATGTTGATAAGAGAAGAATCCGATCCAAAAAAATCCCCAGCGCCATTGTTGTGTTCATTGTTGTTTCCGTTGTTGACCAGAGGCTTGGGAGAAACATCGCCCGTCCGATCCATGCGCCCAGATGGGTTGCCATGTTCGAATTCGAGAAGCTCTCAAGCCTCGCTCTCTTTCCTCTGCTTCACAGCCTCGTCCCAAGTTCGCGTCGGACGTCTCGCGCCGTCTGCTCCCATGGCGCCTCGCACCATGATCGTCTGTCGTTCGATCCCAAGACCCGTCACTCCGTATTCTGCCGGGTTGAATCGCAGCTCTTTCACGGCCACGAAGCCGTGCTTCATGTACAATGGCTTGGCCGTGTCGGTGGCTTCGAGGTAGACTTCGACGCCTGCATCGTCGGCTTCGGCGAGGATGACGTCGAGGAGCATTGTGCCGGCTCCGTGGTGTTGGTGTTGCGGTTGCGTGGCGAGCATGCCGATGTCTATCATCACGAAAGTGTAAGTGCATGCAACTTTGAAGATGGGTGATCCTCTATCCTGTGACCAAAAACACCTTCTGAAAGGGGAGTACTTACACCGATGCTCCGCGAACCCCATATACTCTCGCCGCATGAGTTCATTCAATGCGAACCAATCTCTGTTCATCTGTGCTTCGTTTTCGTGTCCAACGTCTGCAGGCGACGCCAGCTCCTCTCTCGTATATTGCTTCGTTTCGAATTTGGCAAACGACAACGTTGTGCCGTCTTCGAGGTTGGTGACTTTGAGGAAAAACGTCTTGTTGGAAGGTACTGGAGCATCCATCTCCAAAGGGCTGTCCGCACGCTTCATGCAATCGGAATCCTTGTTTGCCATCAAATCTCTCATCGCATCGACGTAGATGTTGACCGTCCGTTCGAAATGCTTTGGTTGGTGGTAATCTCGATACGACAGCACCTGATTGACTTGTTCATTCTCGAAAGCATGAAACTCAATGTCAACCATTCGTCGGATATCTTCCGGAGTGGCGGGAGCAACGACGAAGTTCGCGGTCTTGCTACGGGTGGGTGAGCAACCACCCATATCGTAGTGATCGAGAATGAGCGGAGACATTGTTGAAGTTGATCTCAATGCTCAGGACTTGTTCTGTTTGCGCGATTCAATAGAGTCTTTAATAAAACCCTTCGATGAGGATGTAAAGATCTTTTGATTGCTCAAGGAGGAGACTCGACGAGGGCGAAGAGGAGGAGAGGAAGGAAAGATGAAACGCTATTGCAAGTCAAAGGAATAGCTCAAGGAATAAATATCAGCGGTCGAGGTTAGGATGATATGATTGCGGTAGACGTGGAGCATCATGTGGGAGAAAAGGATTGACCAAGTCGCACCGCTCAGACCAGGATCCGGCGCCATTTATGAGAACGACAAAGGACCTGCAAGTCGAATGGTGTGTGTTATAGTCAGGCCGGATCACACGTCACGCGAAGAAAAAGGCGGGAGGGCCAAGGATCACGATGATTTCAGTGGAGAGGGTGAGGTCTGTCGTTGCGGCTGCATCCCACGTTCGAAGAGAGTGGAGCAGCGCTCAAGACACTCCATTAGGGAAGAGTCTGGTCATCGACCAGCCTTTTGCGCACGCTAACTCGACAAACGTCGGACCGCAGCTGGGCACAGAATGATACTACGAGGCACAGACGCGTGCGAAGAGGCACCCGTAAGGCTTCTCATTAGTCGACAGAAAGGCAGGAGGACATGTGAGCAGTCGATCCGGCGCTGAGTAAGTCAGCCCCCCCCCCCCTTGCATATCGACTAGGACTGTCCCTGCTAATACTGCAGCAGCGCCAACACGACACCGCCTGAATGAACATAGAACCACATATATGTGTTGTACAGAACTACAATACATGCTGCACGCAGTGCACGGCACGGTATACGATGGATCTGACCCGAGCCTGCTCACCTTGGCCGCTCCCGCCAGGCTGAGTCTGCCATCGTGATCGTCCGCCACCCAATCAACCCTGTCGCAACTCTTCTGCACCTCACCTTCAATGGCGCATCCCACGGCGGGCCCATCAGAGGCCGCAGAGAGCGGGATCCGGGGCTGAAGCAGACTTCACTCGTCGACCTGATCGGTGGTACGCTTGGCGACCCAAGGCCCTTCCGGCGATCCAATCCGGGACCCGGTCGCCTTGCCACCAGTACGTACTGGCGTCGTGGGGGTGCGGAGTGCGCAAACCACTCGAGGGGGCGCCCTGGGGACCACGCGGTCCACCGATGAGTGTACATCAACGCCCTGGCCGTGACTCGTCGACATCATCATAGTAATCACAGTCATCATCGTCGCCCTCCTCAGCCTCCTTGGAGCCTCGATTGGGGTCATTCGACACTCACATCATCCTTCGCCTTCGTCTTCGTGTCCCGGACTGGGGTCGCCGGGTCACGCGACGTCGGGCAGAGGTACGATCTGTGACTACACACCCCATATCCTTCCATTGCCGTCGGGGCGAGGAGGTCCATGTGTTTGGCAGATGCACTCCACGCGATGAGGTGGACTGTGATTGCTTTTTGCGTGTCATCGCTCACTATACATACCAAGATCGCGCTGTTTCCTGTCCAGCAGGCGTGTAGTCGCATACTTGACGTTTTCATGTCTTTCGTTCATGACCTGCCCGACTATCGATGCACTCCGCAACTCTCTCGACCCCCCGTCCCTTTGCTCGCTCCAGCGATCAGCATCCGACCCCCGCACCAACAGTGTGCCTCGACAGGGTCGCAACATGGCAAAGTGCGGAGAACAGCGTGTCTGCCTGAAAACGTAATTGTGCGACGACGCCAACGCACTTGGGCCCCCGCCAGATCGAGCAATGGGCGCTGAACGACATGTCCACCATGCAAAAGCGTTCCTCCCAGACAATGATGGACCTTGCGTGAACAAGCTACTTCAGCTGGATTCGCGAAGGCAGCGCAGCCGTGGAGGGAACCACGTTTCTGTGCTCCAAACCTTGCATTGTCAGGCACATGATACCAGACGTGGCATGTCCCTGGAGGTTTGCCTTTCTCCGCCGAACGTCCACATCGGCCTCGACTCGCACTCCATATCATCGGAAAACGGGACCCGAAGGCGAAGGGAGATTTCTTTGCTAAGAATAAGTTTCCCACACCAACCCCTCGCGCGGACGGAACGGGCACCGATCCGGGGTGTGTAAGCGAGGAAGGGACAAGACCAGGGACCCGCGACGCCGTGTTCACGTTCTGCTCAGCATCGCGCAGTCCGAATGTATGTGTCAAGCGGTCCGGCCTCTTCGTAATCATGTTCCAGCGCATGCTGGCTCTGGCTACTGGATCCGGATTGCGCAACGTCAGACTTGCATGCGGAGATGATATCTATGACTGATGGCAGAGAGCCAGCGCAACAAAGCCACCTGGCCAGACGTCCTTAGGGGCTTTGAGAATGCGGAGTGTCCCCCGAGACAGCGCGACATTTGATCCATTCCCGCGTGGGACGTGGCTGCTCTGGCTACTTGACCTGGGTTGTGCGATGTCAAACTCGTATGCTAAGACGATGATAGTCCACTTTCGAGGCAGCCTGTGGAATGCCAAAATGCCTAGCCAGAGGTCTCGTGAGGTCGAGGGTGACGAGCTTCGTCAAGGCCAGCGCAACACTCACTAATTCATGCATTCATGGGACATGGATACTCCGACTACTCAATCCGGCTCGTGCGATGTCAGAACAGCCTGCTGCAACGATACTCGTGACTTTTGCTCGTACCCAGCGGCACGCCTGGCTATACGTCTTGTAAGGCTGAATACGAAGGGCATCGTCAGAATCAGCGCGATGTTGACAGCCTCACTCGTAAAACATGCAAGACAATTTCTGTTTGCCTTTTCTTCGAATTCACAGTCCTGTCCATTACGGAACATTCCCCCATAATGGATGCAGCAAAAGCAAAAAAGTATTCGTCACGGGGAATAAGAGGTTCGATTTCGCAGCACCGCTGCCTAATGTGATATACAACACAACTCTGATCTCCTGATCTGTGCTATGCTTTGATACAAATATGTCTACATGAGAATGGATATGTTTACAGGTCTTCTCTTGGAGGATCACCTCGACTCTGCCACTTGTTTTATGAGAACATGCAGACATTCGCTGCCACGCCTTTTCCAAACACTTGCGCCCGCTTACGCCTTGGCAATGGACTGTCCTCGTTTCGAAACCATCGCGCCACGCAAGGTCGTGAGCGAAGGTATCCAGGAGTCCTGGATGTCACCGCCAGGAAATCTGTTGCATTCACAGCTGTGCTCGAGACTGGGTTCGAAAGATGCAGGCAATGCTCCTTGCGAGCATTCCGACACCCGAGATGTGGTAACACCTCTAGGCTCCAGCCTGTCGGAGGAACACCTTTGTGACCTCTCCATCCCCCAGTCCCTCGCGCGATGAGTCCACGTCTATTTCGCGCCTCGCTCCAAACCGTGAAGGATAGCTTCTGCGCATCGTCGGACGCGTCGTGATACATGTTCGACAGTATCAAGGCTCAAACGCTCGCGATACTGTCATCCCCTCATGTAAACGAATGCTCTGTGTCCACCCATTCGTGGCTCGGATGCCTTGCTCCAGAAGCCGTCCTTCTGGGCCATGTCTTGTGTCAAGCTCTTTCTGCGCCAGGCCACCGAGTCTTACAGTGTTCATGGTGCGCTGATGCACAGTTTTCTCGTAGCTGTGTTTCCTAAGCATGGCGGTAGGACTTGTTGGGGCTCCTATTAGGCCCACTCGGTGAATCATTTTGTGATACGTCGAGTAAGATGAGGACCATGACTGATCCTAGGGTCAGCCTGCATCGCATCGTGGTACTGGAATGCGCCTTTGCGATCTATTGTCCGTCACAAAGCGCGGCCTGCTATAGAGCATGATCGAGTTCGCAGAAATGACAGTCGCTTCATCAGTACTTCGAGTCTGGTGTCCATTCCCTAAATGGAGAATCCATTCGTTTCTCTTCGTCACGGGCCCGGGACAGCGAGCTCCTAAGAGGCGGTCGGTTCTTCTCCAGATTCCGTAAGGCATAGGCCTCGAAGTCCGCCGGAGTGCGAATAGTGTTCTCGTTGCCAGGCGTGCTGGAAGGCGAGTAGCGATCGTCTTCAGCAACCATCTGCGTGCCAGTCCGCACTTGATGCTTGATGAGCATCTTGTCGTCAGCCTGAGAGTCGTGCGAACGAGTCTGTTGATGGTTGTATGCGACCGCGGCCTCCTGGTCGATAGGTTGCGACATCCGCGACTGGTTGTGGGATCCACCCCGTGTGCTGCAGATGATCCGTGATACGGAGCCGCTGAGGTACTTTCGGAAGAAGACGCGCATGACTGGGGCCGAGGCGCAGATGATGCTCAGTTGGAGTTCCAAGTCACTCCAGACGTAGAGACTGAAACCTATCCACGACTCATCGTATCGTGCGCCGAGAAGGTAGGTGTAGTACGTGCGTGCAGAACCAGCTGCGACGACGAGTAGACCCAAGGAGAAGATACAGTTCAGGGCTGGCTCAAGGGTCAGTACGAAGCTCTGTAACCGTATGTATAGAGTGTGCACAAACCTAGCTTTTGTCTTGGAGGTGCATCGACATTGAGCTGCCTCACCATGACAAGCGGTAGCAGGACCGCGTATAGATCTGTCACCACCGAGAACACACCACTGACCGTGTTGAGCACGCGGGTGTCCACGCAGTGATAATCTCCGGTATAGTTGAAATCGTAGGCCTTCCAGTATGCATTGGTAGGACTGCACGTCAAGCACAGCGCCAGTATGAAACCCAACCCGTAAGCGAATGTAAACGCAATCGCGGCAATAATTGCATATTTCCACATCTTGGAGATGCCTTGTGTGAGGCGTCGAAAGAATAATAGGACAGAGATCTTCGTGCACGTGGTCGAGATCAGGAAGGTAACTTCGCTGGCCCATGCGAGCATGGCCAACGGCTGGAAGTCAACATAGCTGACATCCCAGATGTGTCGATCAACGCCGTAATGTGCTGTCGCGATAATGGCGAAGGTGGTGAAAACGACTCCGGCGATGAAGCCAGGTGCTAGAAGGGCCTTTGGTAGGGAGCGGAGTCAGCTATCCAATATGCCTGTGTCGAGGTGCAATGTTCTCTGGATATTGGCTTACATCGTCAAGACCCAAAGGCCCAGCTTGATTCCGGGCGCGCAAGTAGAATCGCGCTCCGACCAAGAAAGTCGATATGGCTTGCAGCACAGCAGCGTATGGGATCAACCAGCTTCGTGTGACCGGATCAACATGGTTCGCCACAGGCCAGGTCGCTATGACCGACAGCGGGATTCCTTTGATGTTGCCCGGCATCTTGAACTCAATCGCAACACGACAGAAACTCTCCCGGCGTGCTACCGAAGGAGGGAGAGCCTTTTGAAGGTTGGAGAGGCAGAGAGCATCACAAAATTGGCGAAGACCAGGCCGCTCTGGAGTTATCAACAGCCAAACAATCGAGCAGACTAGGAGGAGATGATTTCAGCTCCAACCGCCAATGAATCGAGGAGCCGGCGCCATGGAAGGTATGTTTTGGGCCAGTCACGCGAGTCTGCCACCCTCGCAGCTGCTGCTGGGTGCGCCATGGGGGAGCAGGATGCCCGATTGTTCTTTTGGCTCTAGTGCTGATGTCGTTGGCAGAGTTTTGGTGATACCCATCCTTGTTAGAGTTTCGGGCCCTGGGGAGTGCCAACCTGGCGGATTGGCCTGGGGTCGAGATACGCATGCATCCGCCGGGCACGTTCCTGAGCTATCGATCCGACGCACCACACTAGCCTGCGCCTTTTTCCCCTTTGCCTTTGCCATTCTGCTGAGTTCGAACGGCCCGACCGAAGGTTAAGGGAGTGGCAGACGTTGCGGGCGATCCAAATCATAGCGGAAGTTGACAGTGAGTTACTTCTAGAAACGCAGACACGGCATGAGAGGCGTCGGAGCAGTGAAGGTTGATGCCAGACGACGATTAGCACAAGGCTGAGGTGATGGACCCCGCAATCGAGCATACACACATGCATTGCTGATGCTAGTAAAATCCCTGCTTCTACCCCTTCGCGCGGCCGGTTTCAGGGGTAGAACAAGGACCCCGTCGCGGTAGTCCGGCGTGCCCGGACCATGGACGAACCATTCATGGGACAGTTTACCAACGGTCTTTTTAGCTGTGATGTGATGCTTGCGACAGCCCGAACCTGCGTTTGAAGAGGGTGCTTCCAATTCTGTGATCAACTTGCTGTCATCACTTGGTCAACATGATGAAAAAGACGGCTCGTTACAGTACTTTCCCTCGGTGGACATGCCAGGGACCATCTGGGAAGTGTGGGGCGGCACGGGTGGGGACCGCGGTGGTAAGGATTCTACGGGAGAACTGCTCCGCAGCACAACCTCGTCCAAACATACGATATACCGACCAACAGTATTGCCATATGCCGGGCCATGTCACGGTCGTGGTCTCACGCCGATTGTGTTGTCTCAAGCACGGCCAACCTGGACCCTAACGCTGCTTTTCGCAGGTGCCAATGCAGCTGTTATGTTGATGAAACGCTGGATTCGTCACATCTGCTGAATGCGCACACTTCCACGCCCGAGTCTCGCCCGGTCCCTGGTGATTGACGGCACTACTGGACATCAGATCACATCAAGGGTTCCTCGTGTTATGGCGGAGGTCTGGGCTGCTTCGGAATATGTCAACTACGGTTCTGGTGGATACATCCGCTGTTCGCCCGGATGAACTTCTGAAACTGCGCAGTCGACACGAGTCTGCAACTCTCAAACAGATCAAGCGACATCCCTCCCCATTTCGCTGTACTGTATCGTTCTATGTTTGTTCACTGAAGCTCTGATAAACGAGTATCGGATTTCGCCTGGAGCTGCTGTTCCAAATTGATGCTTTAGTCTCGCCGGCAGCGTCGGAAGACCTGAAAGCCATCGGCGCTCGCGTACACGATTGTGTGCTTGTGCATGGCGAACTGGATACGCACACTGATATGCGGGTATCTTCTGTGCCTGATTGTCGTATCCGTCTGCGGCTGGACGGAGGCAGAGAATCAAGCGACCGTACTGTACAAATCCTGCAGATGGTGAATCACGATGGAGAGGATCATCTCGACCGGTCACTACAGTACTGTACGATTCGTACGGCTTGATTGTCACACGCCGTTGAAGGGTAAGCGAGAGTCGCTGTGGTCAAGTCACGGCACCAATGCGGCGAAATGATTGATTAGATCCGGTCGGGAATATTGAGGAATCAAGGTTAGTCGCGCAGGCAGATTGTGTGATCTGAAGTGAGATGTTTCATCTTGATACGATTGTCATCCACCACGACATTTAGTTGCACACTCTTTGAAGCAGCACAGTATGTTCGTAGCAGCATTGATCTCGCGAATTTCATCAGTGTCGGATGTTTCACTTCGAAAGAAAGGCCACAACGCTCGACGAGGACTATGGATAGATCACGATGTCCCGTATCTTGATACATGGATCTTCGTACGGTACATGGCGACCGCGTGTTGTTCGACCCACAGGTCACGACCAACTTCTCATCGAAAAGCATGGCTGGGACACTTCCCAATCGACAATGATGATCTCCCGCACGTCCGCGCTCTGTCTCACGCCTGTTCTGAGACCAGAATCGACGCTACCGACCGGCATATCAAAGATAACTATTACACGGTACGTCCAAACCGGTAGTTTTGGTCGGTCATCAACAAAACTGCTAGTACCTCAATGTTCCGGGCGAGATTGATCGACAGGAGTCGTGAGACGAAAATTCGATGAACTCGTGGGGCGAGAACGCAGCTATCGTATATGGTGTGCCTTTTTGATACCCCGGTCTGCACACCCCTGCTGCCCTGCTCCAGGACTTGTTGGCCCTGCTAGTCCAGCATGCAGGTGACAGACCATCCCTGCGACGCGCGTATAGAGACCTAGACTCTACAGAAAGTCGCGTCAGGAAAGACATACGGAACCGAGCAAAGACGCAAGAGCATGATGATCCGAAAAGACGCAGTGGTCGCTCGTGTACGCGCCCAGTCTATTCAAAGCAACATAGAGATATCTCAGAATGATATAGAACAAGGGAGAAAAGCCGAAATGCATTAATCCAAGACCTTCATCACGCTAATGATGACCAAATCCTGCACCATGTCCGCCTGTCCAACCTGCGAAACCTGCTTTGCAAACTCCCGCCACAGCTCCGGCCATTCGTGTCAAGTCACGAACTGCAAGCAAATGCCATCTAATACTCATAAGCTGTTCCCGTGGGCATGGGCCCCCTGGCCGGCGGTACGTATGGGCCGTAGTGATTAGGTCTGGACCCCGTTGCGAAATCCATCTGGCCGCCGTAATAATCGTCCGCGATGCCGGTACCGACTGCTGTGCCTGTGGCAGCCGGATAAAGACCGGTGCCGTACCCAGGGAAGAATCCGCCGGTTGTAGGGTATGCGTATCCCTCACCTTGGTCGAGTCCCTCGCTGTCGATGTCAGCGGAGCCGTCATCATATTCTCCAGCACCATCTTCATCGCTGTCCGTATAACCATCCCCCACGCCACTACCCTCGAGGCCGTAACTGCTGTCATCATCGCTCATGCCTGCGCCGCCAAAAAGACCACCGGCTAAATCATTGCTCGAGTCGCTCTGGGTTCCTTCGCCTAACAACTGATTCAACACATTAAGCCCAAGCTTTTCAACGCGGGCTTCACCCTCTCCGAAGTCTGGATTAGCAAGGAAAGCAGGCTTGAAAACCCCTGTCCGCTCGGTACCCTCATCGCTGCCGTTCTCGAAGCCGGTGTCGTGACCGTCGTCATGTGTTGTCTTGTTCGATCCACCAGCATCACCTCCAGAGATAGTCGATTCAGTCACATTACCTTCGTCGCGCGTCGCTACCTGGATAGCAGCTTTGTCGAACCTAGACCTAGGAATGTCATCGCCATGTAACATTGCGCCTGGGTGGACGCGGAATCCGCCAGAGCCAGGCGCGATTGGTAACCCGAACGTAGAAGCACTTCCCGTGGCCGTCGACAAGGGATTCATCACCTGGCCAGTAGACTGCTGTGTCACCGCTGGAGTGGCATACTTGTAAGGTACACCAGATCGGTACATCGTGGTGGGCATCGATGTCGAAGATCTCCTCCATCTGTTCGCTGCGAAATCGTTCGATCGGGCGAGGTTCAGAGGATACCTCTGGAAGAACTTCACGATCTTTTCCGACGCATCGATATAAGCTGGTCCACCCTCGCTGTTGCCCCGTATAGAAGGCCATACATGGCCGATCCCTGTCGACATCACACGCGAACGTCAGTCAAATGTTGCTCGAAGAGACTACTTCCCGTTGAGATGGGAGCCGGATCTGAACCTCACCTATAAGCCTATAATGCGTAAGAATGCTTCTCATGTGCCCATGGCTGCCATATTCGTATTTGACAACATCTCCCCCATGCTTGTGAGTGGTCTGATTCGTTCCATCGTAGCCATCACGCAACGCCCAAGCCCTCATGAAATGCGGGATCGACGGCAGACAGCGGTCTTTCCTTGCGCCACCCAAGTAAGGTATGGTTTCATCTGCATCGCCATGAATGTCAAGCACCGGAACGTTCAGACGATCCGGCGAGCACATGATGATACAGCGGTCGGGTTGGCAGTCGGCGGATGAGTTGCCAGTATAGTCTAAGAAGCAGAGAATTGCATCAGCTGTGTGCCACCTAGAAAGACTAACAATGGGTTCAACATACATGCGCCAGCAACGCTAGCAAAGGATGCGAATCGTTTCGACGCGCTAGAATGGCATGCCAGGACGTTGGCAGCGAAGCCGCCTCCATCGCTTTTGCCGGCTGCATGGATTCGGTTCTTATCAATGCAGAACTCACTCTCCAGATGATCCAGCAGCTTGTTTACCTGCGAGGCTGATTAGCAAGCCGCCACAGTCAAGTACGTCCCAAGCCGAGAACGAGTCATGTCAAGACGTACAAAGCCAATGTCATCGGCACCAGAAGATGATACCCCTTCACCATACCATGTCTCGTGGAGTCCTTCGGGGTAGACTGCAAACATATGCGGATTGATGGTGTCGTTGGTGAATCCTGACACCGCCTCATGATGTGCAACAGTCTCGCCTTTCCCATGGAAGCTCATGATGATGCCGTGAGCCCTGGCGTTGTTGGGATTGTAATTTCCTGGCACGTGTAAGGTGTAATTCCTGGTAAGTCCGTCTGGAGTCAAGATATTGTAAGACGCGCTGCGACCGGCAGTGTGATGAGAGGACGAAGAGATCGAGCCGCAGCCAGAACTCCGGTTCGCGCTCGCCATAGCGGCTTGTGTGAAGAGCAAGCCGGTGGCGGCTGCTGTCGCCAGGCTGCGTGGCCCAACCATCCTGCAATTCGCGGCTGCTCAAAATGATCGTGTAGAGGAAGTGAGTGAAATGGAGACTATGACTTGCTGATGAATGACAGACAATGGGAACTGCGGCCATCTTAAATGCTTTGCGAGGCACGGTCGGTGCATGTGGCACAATACGCTGCATGAAGGTCGTCATGCTGATCTGAAACAAATCCCTTGATTGACTTTGATGGCCGCATGAGAGAACCACATTACGTGTGCGTAATGTATCACAGTCGAGAAATCGTATCCTTGCGCAGATTGTTGGACGCAGGCACGAATTTACGCCCTGCAATGAATGTTGAAATTTGGTAACAATGGAAAGCAAGGAAAATGACACGTATCGAATTCTTGTACACACGCCGTGGACGGCGGAGATGGAAACCACACCGTGCCGCTATCAACGTAAAGATCGTAGAAAGTGCTGCATAACACCTGGCATGAAGCATTGCAACCGCTGATCTGTTCAACAAGATGTATTGTACACCGGACATTGCGTCAAAAGCTTGCCCACTCAAGCCAGCTCATGACCAGGCCTCTCAATTCCTTGCGCGCATCTGCTTCAACAATGGTCTGCAGTTCAACGAAGCTCAAGCGTCCAGGTCCGCCACGAGCATCGATCACTTCTGCTCTGGCTTGCATACTCGCGAGATGTGCGATATAGCTTGGCTTGGGCTTAGGCGAGCCTGTGTTCTTAACTTCGGCTGAGAACGTTGGCGACAAAGTCGGATCACCGCTCAATGCGAACATTTGATTTGCTTCTTCTGATCTGAACCGAAGGGGTAAGTGCGCCGTACTCTCCGTGTTCTCGTTAATAATGCCATATCCGGTTGCATTAAGAAGATCAGCAAGGGGCCGCTCCAAGATGGATCTCTCGCGCTTAGCCAGAGTGTCCTGATCAGTCGAGATGATGTCTGCTTGGAAATTTGAGTCGTTCGATGACTCTTGATCGACCCTCTCATCGGAGTCGCCGTATGACCTCAATGCTTCGGCTATCAGAGGGTCCTCCACAGCGAGCTCTAGTATACTGTGATTACTCGAATCCCTATCCTGTAGGTATTGCTGTATATCCTTCCGGAACATCTTGAGTTCCGGGCGAGCTTGTGAAACTTCAATGTCTGCTTTTTCTCTCCGCCTAAAAATGGGATCAAGCAACTCATTGAGCCCTTCCTCGACGACTTGCCACAGGACATCCTCATCGGTAGGCTCTGCCCAAGGTTCGAGAGCAGAGAATTGCCGGAAAGGGAGTTGAATGCGAGGTGCGCCTTCAGGTGCCACATTGTCTGCCGTGGCCTCTGGTTGCGCTTCGTCCCTTGCTGCGTCGTTTCTTGGCTGCTCGTCCTCATACAGCAGTTCTTCGAATCGGGAAAGGTGACGACGTAGTACTTCAGGGCCAGGAATGGTATTGGCGCCGTCACCACGTGAAGCCTTTGTTCCCACAGACCGAGGTACCCAGGCATCATCGTCCTCCAGAAGAGTCTTCGTGTTCCGAAGGGGTTGCATATCGCCGTACATATCTTCTTCCTTGCCGAACCGTGGGCGCTCAGAGCCTTGCGGTATCTCCTCTTGGCTGAAGACAGAACTGATAGGTTGACTCGAACGTAGAACGTCCATGATCGCGAAAGTTTGCTCTGCCTCCTCACTCTCAATCATATCGCTTGTCAACTGCTTCTGGATGACGTACTTTGCTCGGAAGAGTCGGAGGAAGTCTTGACGATTGACAAAGCCATCATCATCCAGGTCGTATCCTCGTAGCGCGCGGTCAAGGGTTTGCCCGCGCTTTGGACCACGTAAGTAGGATAACCCAGACACAAACTCCTGGAAGCCGATCAAGCCGTTGTTGTCCGTGTCATAGAATGCAAACATTCGATCGTACATAGCGTTCGGCGCAAATCTTGATGGCCAGCGCTCGCTAGACAACGCTTTGTTGAAAGCTCGTCGATCGATCCCTGCTTTGACGCTCGTCGCATCGTTGTGGTACGGTACATTGGCAAGGGCGGTGAATTGGTCGTACAAAGCATCGATCCCGGGTTCGTCGATACTGTACTCGGCCACCAAAGACTTCCTGAGTTCTGGGTCCAAGGAAGGATGCAGCTTTCTGGGGTCTCCGGGGTACCACAACGGGTGCGATTTTGAGGGCTGAGATAGCACCGGTAATGGTATCTTGATCTTGACAAAGACATGTGTCTTTGGATGCACGGTTTGAGCCTCACAGCTCGAGCACAGATCGTAATCGGGGCAATTCAGGCAATGCCAGCGTGTACCGCGGATTGGGGATTCCCCGCAGGACTCACAGTTGATGCCACGATGTTCGTAAGCTTTTCTTCTTGCCTGTTCCTCTGCTATGTGGTAAAGCAAGCCTTTCAGTTCATCGGTCGGCTCATGCTGCGAGTTTTCGTATCCTGCACGACCATCCTCCGTCACAGGTATTTCTGCGGCAGAGAACATGGGGCTATCGCGGAGGGGTGATTCAAACGGGGCAATTTCGATTTCGTAGACGGAGTCTATTGCATCGAGAAGGGTGGTTGATCCTGATCTATCGTACGGTCTGTTGAGGAGTTCCGCGATCTGTGGTACCTGTTCCCTGGTTCCCACTATATCATGTTGCTCCACGGCTTGCATCAGACGTTCGTACCCAAGATCAATGATCCTGCTTCGAAGGTTGCTAGCATGGGCAGTCTTGCAAGCTCGAAAGGTGGCGGTCAAAGCCGACACAATGATCGTTTCTTCAAGAGCGAGTGAGAGAGTCTGAGGCGGCATATCCAGAAGATCTTCCAGGTTTACAACTCGCGGGAGTTTCTTGATCCCCAAAGGTACGACCGTGGCATCTGTCCCGTACCGAATCATGACATAGCCAAGCGGTCCGTCAGAATCGGCCTCTGAGATAACGACTGTAGGCTCAAGCTGTCCGTCTTCTCCGTCCGCGATTGGGCTGGGACGGTGGTGGTGTATTGCATTGCTCCTGCGCAGAGAATGTTGGACAGGAGTGTCTTGAGCATGCGTGTACGCGAGATAACCGCCCATAACGGCAGCGATACCCACAATCGTAACAACTGCCGGAGTATACCGTGTCAAGAGAGTCTGTTGCGCCATGATGGGCGATGCTAAGAATGCAGTCGTCCGTGTCCCAAAGTGATAATACCGTTGTGAATACCCTTCAAGGAATATTCGAGATACGTGGTTCTCGACGCTCGAAGAGCATCTCAAGACCTGTCAAGATACAATGTTTGTAGCTTGTGATTGTCACGCATGATGGCAACAGCGAACCGTGACTACGCCTTGTGACTTGCGACAAGCAGGTGTCTAATGTGGTTTCCGCGTGCTCAGACTACTTTGGCTGCTCGTGCTCTGGCCGGCAGTGATGACATTTCACAGCCGTGCTTTCAGCAGCATCGTGTTAGAGTTGCAACGTGTTTAGCCTCGTGATCGGTCGTCACCACAGATGTATGCTCGATGGAGTAAATATTGCTGAATGTCGAGTCAGGATCGTGTTCGAGGATTACCGTCGCTACAGGTGGATGTCTCGAGATCACGTGATACGCCACATCCTTTACGGAAGCACATACCTTGATCACAAATATAAGGCCCGTTTCGCTACTCGATGGCTTTGATAAGCAATATATGCAATATGTGTTTGATATCCCTTGTCGCCAATCTTCTCTGCCGAGTACTTGAGTTCAGCTACGATTCCTCATCTTCCTCGAGTTTATCTACGTCCTTGTTGGTCCAGGTTGAGATGGCACATCGCGGAACGCAAAAGCAGGGGAAAGCAGGGCTGTCATCATCCTCATCATCCGAGCCTTCGTCACTCGAGTCAGCGTCGGTATCGAACTCGTAGGGTGCAGGCTTCTTGGGCTCGGTCACCATCTTGCAACCATCGAGCCGTATGCCCCCATCCTCTTCTAGCGCAAGCCACTCCTGCCAGTCGTAGTAGTCCTTGATGCCGAGTTGCTCGTCACCCATGGCTCCGGCCATCTGTCGCCATTGTGCAACCAGTCGAGCCTCGTCTCCACAATGCTTTTCAAAGTCCTCCCGCTGGCTGTTTTTGACGTATCCTGTGACACGAACCGGCTGACCACGGATCCATGGCCACATCAAGGCGAAGAGGAAATTCACCGCATCGACTTGACAGGCGCTATCGAAAATGGGCGAGCCCGCTGCGACTGCTGGCGGAGCGATAGATATGGTGATCTGTTGTAATGTCATCACCCGCAGGTGGCGTACCGAAACTGGGTATAAAGCCCCCGAGGGATGGTTGTAGGCAGGACCCATTCGGAAAAGCCTTGTGAAGTCCCGGTGGCTAAGTGCCAACTCGAGGCGGTTGACTCGATCGCGTTGGTCTTTACGAGTGAGGAGCATGACCAGAGCATGGTATCTTTCCACACGAAATGGGCGATGGTGTAATACTCTGCTGGACTCAAGGTAGATCTGCTTACTGGCAGTGACGAGAGGCATGAATGGGTACTGGCTCGAAGTTGGCGTAGAACCTCCAAAGCTTGTTGGATTCCTACTCGGCAAGTACGGGACGATCGTGTCTGGGATGACCAAATCATATACCATTTCTCGCAGCTCGGAAGGCAAATCCAGGAAGCGGAAGAACTTTCCGTTCTTATCCCACCACTCCTGCTGCTCCGCCAAACGGTCATAATGAAAGCTTTGGTGGTAGAAGCCTTTACCATCCTCCTTCTTCAACGAAAATTCGACCTTGATACGATCAAGCCACACGGTCAGTGGCACCAGTCCTCCAGCACAGGCGACGTGGAACATCTGCTCCCCATCGATCTTAACGCGAATAGTTCGCGGAGACATGCTCCACATCTCGACAATAAGAGTCGAAGATCCTGCAGTTGTTTTTCGCCGTCGGCCATAATGTCTGTGATCTGGACGCGAAAGTCGACGCACGTTCATGCTGAAAGCCACATAGTTCTCGAAGCTTTGAATGCGCCAATCTTGGATCTGTTCTCGGATCTTGAAAATGACCCAGTCTACCGATGCGCCCTGAAGTGCAGTCATGGTCAAGAGCTCTGTGTTCGCACCAGGGGAAACGACCTCGAGTGATAGCGTGGTGTGAGGACAAGATCCGGGCTATAGGACAGGCCAGAGCATTCCTAATGAGAAGTGGACGAGAATAGTCTTTGTGGTGGCTGGGGAAACAAAGAAGGGAAGCATGTGCCTTTGACCAGAATGAACCTGATTGCATTCATACCTAAGGAACGCTCGTGAAAGGGCACAAGTGAGGCTGCCACTGAAGTTCAGTGCCTGATGTGGGCTCCTCCGGATAGAGAAGCCAGTGAAGCCGTGATTTAAATCGATGATGTTGGACTTGAGAGGGCAAATGAATGCGTTTTCTCGACTGAATCATTATGGCCAGTCAACTGAATCCTTAGAGCAAGTCTAGGACGAAAGGCGTTGTATTTGTAAATTGAGAGGCTATCTCTCACTTCGCATTGGGTTGATACGCTATTGTGCGGTTCTTCGGTAACCCTCGAGGTGATGCAACTCTCAGATGAAGAACATCAGGGAGCGCACTGTTTCATGTGGTCACTTTCACGCGAACCCACTGCCTCCAGGTTGAAGATTCGACATGTAGTCCGGCGCTGTACGCCACATATGCCAATCCTCTAGGCCCCCCCGTGGGCCGGATATCGACTTACCACCCATTTTTCCCAAGCCTTCCTCTTCGCTGTGCTCACGAAAAGGCCATCATCGCTTGGGCGTTCGAGCTCGGGCGGCTCACCTCTACCGTCACGATCGTCTTGCCGTACTGCTCGAGAACCGGGAGTCGTCGGCGAATCCAGCGCCGGAAAATCCACGCCACTGTTGGCTGGTCCATCCTCGCTTTCAGCATCGGAGTGACTGTCTTCGTTTTCATCCCAATCATCATCATCATTTGTAGGACTGGATCCCGGCGCCTCCTCGTCACCGTTATCACTTTCCTCAACATCAGATTGCTCTGTCACAGAAAACTCGAGCTCGCTAGTGCTGTCATTTGCCTCATTGGCATCGAAAACTTCTGGTCCCATTGAAAGGCGATTCATGTCGAAATGCTTCGCGTACCCGATTCTTCTCAGGCTGACCCATTCCAATCTCTGCATCCGGGCTCGAAATGCTTCTAGGACATCCTTCCACATCCCTCCTTCCTTGATATGCACATCCCGTAGACGTATTCCTTTCAGTCGATCTTGGAAACGTGTGGCAAGGCGTATGATCTCATCGGCTTCAAGCTTCCAGCCCTGTATCCCAAATGCTACGAGTCGTGCCCAGGTCACGTTGTGAAATACTGACTCGAGTGATAGGCTGATGGGGCGACAACTTGGAAATCCAACGTGTACGGCCAGCATGTTCGGTGTAGCCTCGAACACTTTCCGAAACAAGGGTGAGAGATCACTTATCGCTTGATCAAGATTAACAGTCCAATCATCGAAGTGAATAGTAAGACAGGTCAATCTCGATGCCAGTCGATCTATCGAACGCGGAGATACTGTTGCAAGCAGCCCAACACTTCGAGGACTGAGCATTGGCAACGAGATCCGCAGTGATGGGAGACTGGATGCAAGCAGCGCTAAGCCAAGTGTGCGGCTGGCGTGTGAGCAGGCTCTGCTCCAATTCTGGTCAAAATTACTGGTACTTTCGTTTTGCCGCTTATACGATGCTAATTTTTGGTCTGCTCGATCCATGACGCGTAGCAATTGTACGAGCTGCAGAGAGGTAAACTTGGTGATTGCTTTCGTCAACACCCTTGTGTCGTCCTGTGATTCTATGATTTCTTTCTGCTCCCTGAGCTTCAATGCCAGCTCCCGCGCGTCATAACCGGCCTGCTGTCTGCGGGTGCCTCGCATAACAAGCTGGGGATCTTCAGCATGAACGACGTAGAAGCACGGGACCATGTAGCTGAGTTTCCGAACATGGCAGGCCAGATGAGGCCATCCAGTGAGAATCTCGATTCGTTCCAGACCAGCTTTCGAGAATCGAGCCGTTACACGACTGAATAGCAGAGGAGCACCAACATCTGCAAACCGTTTGCAAGCACGTCTGAAGTTGCCGATCGATTGGGCAGAGTCATGAGCTGGGGGTGGCAAGATAATGCTTTCCACAGACAAGAATTGCCGGCGATCAATCTGTACTTCATCCTCGCTGTCTGCCACCACAAAGTCCAAGCTATGTCGGAGAAGTTCGTTAGAAAGTCTGAGAATTGGAGGCCTGCTGCTAGCGATTGGCTGACCAGAGGATTCCACAGAAGCAAAGGACATAGTCGATGAGGTCGTTGAATGTAGCATCAAGCTGCGCTATTCGGAGTATCTCATCAGTCTCTCATGCTCGATCTTACATCAGCACTCGGAGGTGTAATTCCACAAGAAAGATGTTGAGAAAAGGAAGGCAGGGGCCGAAAGAATGTCGCAGAATAAGCCAACGGAAACAGTCGAGAAGTGAGGTAATCTTCCACTGTACGCATTATCTCGTTCAACGAGCGAGCTGTGCAGCTGTCAGGCGAGGTTCACGCGCATTTGCTTGCCTCACTACATCCCTCAGTAATTGAACGAATGCAGCCACGAGGTACGCTTGACATCTCCACGCACCAGTTATATTCACCTCGAGGGTATCACATGATCCGTATGCAATGTTGTCTACTCAGCTACTGTGACTTGCCGACCCTCCCGTGCTCCGAAAGAGAAAATTGCATGGCGTCTTGCAATAGGTGGCATGAGGCCCTGGACGACCTACTCAATAGCGCGCGACCTCATGCAGTGTGCTGGCTTTCGGTCAAATGAGCTACTCCAGAAAGCTGCACGTCGTAGCCAACGGCGCGAGCAGCACTCGGTTCGGGATCTAACGTAGCAGACGCGCGCCATCTGCAGCGCTTCTGCAGGATCGACCTGCATGGGCAGATATCAGCATTGGACACCATCCCATCAGAGATTGCAAGTTGTGATGGTGTCTGCCTTTTGCTGTGTTGGAATCTGTTGTTTTCGTGTCTGTTTGTAGAGCTGGACAATGTGCCGCTCGTTGTGGGAATTGCTGAGCTCGCGACAGACATGGAGTGGAGATGGCCCGGCCGTTTGCACGGGCCTTCGCCGACTCAACGCTGTAGTGCACATTCCGTCATGACTAGATAAGTTACTGTAGAGAAATATCCACGATTGTCTGCAAACATTCCGCTAGGATAACGGCAATCCATCGATCTTGGTTCAGAGATCGGATGTGTATCGCTCTCGCATCTCGACCGAATTTCTACTGAATTGGGCGAGTCCTCGGCGGACCCACGAAAAAGGCCTCGCAGCAAAAGTCGGACCCGCGACCCATCCCTGGGACTGCTGAAGCGTTATGCACCGAGAGTGCTCGTGCTCTTGCGGCTACAGCTATGTGCGCTCGAGCGGCGAGAGGATCCTTGTCGTGCTGCTCGTGCAGGAAGTCCACGACAGGGGCCGGAATGCACCGTTGACCTCCGGCAGCCGACAGCCATTGCGGGCATAGTGCACGCTGCGCAGTACAATTTTACCACAGTTCATATGGTACGGAGTAGTTACCTTATTATGGTGCCCGTTCTCGTACACTGCATGCAGGAAACTGATGATGGTCAGCATGCTACCTTATCATCATGACGACGTTGATCTGGGAAGGTGTTGTAAGTCCATGCCAACACCAACAACCAAAACCCTGTCGCCAACGATCGCCAGGTTCGAAACGTCGGCCACATCCGTGCCAACATCCTGCACTTTCGCTATTGCTATACTTTCGACATCTGGCTTCTGCGGCAATAGGTCGATCAGCCATGTCTTGACTCTCTGATCGATGCTACTCGAGACCAACATGAGCTTGGTGGGACTGAGAACCTGTAACGCGACACCCGTAATCGCAGCAGCGTGAGCTCGTGGGATTAAGAGGGTACCGCATATGGCCATCTGTGCCGACGACCGGGAGACTTCTGACGAGGCCACTATGGTAAGTCCTATCGCGTTATCGTCGCCCCCGGTGATCACGAGAGTACACTTGTCTGGGAGGTCGTGTGTCGCAAGACTGAGGATACTACTCTGGTGAATTTTGTGCCGGCGGCTCAACGTCAAGATCCCTGAAGAAGACTCCGACCAAAGACTGAGATGGCCGTCGGTTGCGGTGCTGAACAGCATCTCTGGAGTTGACAGATACCGAACATGTGTCAAACAAGCTGTCATGTAGTCACCACTCGCGAGCAGGACCCAGCCGGCGGAGCGATCATAAAGCCATTGCTTTACAGCCGAGTTCGAATAGGCCATGGTGATTTTATATCCTGCGCTGCTGGACTCGACATCAAAATCCATGATGCGAAGGTCACTGGCTCCATTGTTTGGATGTGAGCTCTCGCACACGATCCCAAGCCTCGAAGCACCACCTCCTTGGTGAATTCGCCAGACGTAAAATTCTTCGTAGCCACCGCTCGAGAAAAGATACGAGCCATCGTCAGACCATCGCACGACCTGGATGCCAGTAACGTGACGCCTGAGCGTCCATTGGCATTCATATCCGGCGTTGGCGAGTGAAAAGAGCTTGATATCGGTATCTTCACTTCCTGTTGCAATGACTGGTTCGACACCAAGATGGACCGCGACGGCTTTAATCTCCCTGCCATGTCCGCCAGTGTTCAAAAGCTTGTAAGCTGGCTCTGTTTGCGATACATGATAGACCTTCGACGCTTTGGTGCAAACAAATGATCCGCCTTTGAGCTTGGGGTGATACGCCCATTGACGATGGCTGCCGCCGCAGTCGACTGTCATGATCTGATGTTGACGTAGGGTGTCGTGGACGACGAACTGCTTGCCTTTAAACCCCCACACGAGCAAACTGTTGTTCATCATAGCCAAACCCTCCACATTAGGACCGAAGGGCAATGACAACTGGTGGGTCAGGTCAGACGTCAGGCCACCCTCTGCATAACGTAAAGTCTGTGTAGCTTGAGTGCCGTCTCGACCTGTTGAATGCAAATAGATAGACCGTTGGTCACGCTCGTACACGACCTCGCAGAGTAGAGCGGTCACTGCCTCAACTCCGTGAACGTGGTTGACAAGCAGCGAAGCCGGGTCACCAGACTGGTCCGCTGCTCTCCAGCTAAATACAGCAAGACTGCCACCGCGGGAACCAAGCACAGCTATGGTTCTTTGGTCGCTCTCCAGGGTCATGCTAAAGCTAGTGACGACAAAGTCTTTGGGAATTTCCAGGCATTTCTCGCTCTTGACTAACTCATCTATGCTCAGCTCTCGATCGGCCGACTCAAGCCATGAATAAAGAGATACTGTACGAGAGGTGACACTCGTCACCAGCAAAAAGTTGATACCACCTGCCGCGCTGCAAGCAAATAGTCCGGCCACCTTACCTGTCTCCCGCGCGTGATGTTGGAGACTCTTGGTGTCTGACCGATATACGTACAGAGTTCCATGCATGCCGGCGATAATCGCAGTCTTGTTGATGCTTGTCATGATAGAATAACCTTTCAAGTGCGGTAGTCCGGACGATATTTCGTGTATCAGCTCCTCTCCATCGTTTCTTGCGAGAGAGATGAGAAGTACACGACCCTGGTCAGTCGTAGCTACGAGACGCTCTTCCACAAACGCGTATGCTCTGTATCTATCAGAGGGGCTGGATTTACAGCACTGGATTTCCGCCGCTCTCCAATGTGGCGAGATGATGCTGTGAATAGCTATGGCACCATCTGCTCCACCTGTTATAGCCCGACCAGCACTGTCACTACCGACAGACCAGATGTGTTTACCAGAATGTGCCCCAGTGATGTGCCGTTGCGCCAGCGTAAACGACATACTATCGTCAGAAATTTGTGTGAGTTCCCAGGCAATACATGTGGCATCTTCCCCGAAAGACATGATTGAGATCCTCTTTGCGAGTGGTGTATTCCCCAGTCTATCGTCGACCGTGCTCGTTTCGATGAGGAAACGAACGTGCCAAATTCGTGAGACATGACCCATGGCTTTAGCTAGGCACGGCGGCGCAGTCTCTTCAGGTGCCAACGTATGACCGAAGCCCGTATCCCGGGGTTGTTGTGCCAGCGCGGGTTCTTGGGTGTCGAAACTCGAGATGTCCCATACCTTGATCGATCGGTCATCGCTGCATGTGGCCAGTAAATATGAAGGTCCACTTTCCCGGAAAAGTTGTAGTCTTGGTGAGATCTGGACACCAAAAATTGAACCTTCGTGTGCAGAGAACGTGTAGTGTGTCTTTGGAGATGTGACAAAGTGTCCATTCTCATTCTGACGGACATGACAAGACCATAGTATTACGTCTCCAAAAGCTGTACCGGACGCAATGAGTAGGTGCGAAGTACTTAGCCAACATATGTGAGCTGCATAGAGTATGCAATTTGATTCACCTTCCGTCAGAGCGGTCAGATCGCTACCTAGCCTCCCTTGGTCGATTGAGTGAAACAGCAGGGCATTGTGAGCGGTGACCATGGCCAGTCCACACGCTGAATCAACCTGATCACAAAACGCCGCGTCTAAGATCCAATCTGAAGCCCTTGCAACGGGGTCTTTCGAAAGATGAACACCACCATCTTTGGAGAAAGTAATGGAAAGCTTCGTGAAGAAAGCTCCGCCCCAGACAAAAGCAGCGATGTTGTCTGGAGATATGACAATCCCATGGATGGCTTGATCTTCAAAGAGGCTGATGGAGGAAAGCTGACTGCACGATACGGCATCGTAAACTTTGAGAATGCTTCCTTCACCTGCAAGAATACATTCTCGCCCCGCGATAAATGCGAGCGCAGTCACCGGAACTCGGTGATGAGCATGTTCCACCATCGATATTCTGTATCATGAAAAGCTGTATCATGGAGGCGTATTGTGAAGAAATGGACGCAAGCATTTATTGGCTGTCGTCTCGTCACGCTTGGACCACTCCCCCATTGCCTCGAACTATCGCGCCCACTAAGTCATGCTGAACACGGCGTTCAGTAGAGGATGTATGGCCGTGAACCTCATCGCGGGTCGAGTGGATAGAGAATGGACTACAGCTCGTCGCCTCTCAACGCCCAGGACAAACAGACAAGTCGCTCACACTCCATAGGCTCAAGCCTGTCTGCAGCTGGTCAAGTGATAGGCGCGATTGGGGCGCCGCATCCCTACAGCGTCCATCCCACCTCCTCCACAACCACAGCCGCCGGCACCGATAGCCTTGTCTCGCCGAGCGAGGCGTCCTCGCGGACTGTGCATGATAGCATGGCCCAGGGAAGAAGACCATACGACCAAACTTCCGCGCCTCCGTCCGCAACCTCAAGCACTGGGCCGAACGAGTCGCAACAGTTTGGGACACCACGGCGGCAGCATCCTCAGCGACCTTCTGCTGACTTTCATATACCCTCCAACGCGCCTCCACTACAGTATACCACACCACAGCACCAACAGCCGCAGACCCAATCTCAGTATCTCCCGAGCAACACCTCTCCTGCCTTTGAGCTTCACAAAGCTTCGCCGCATAGCAGACAAGCATCCAGCATTGTACCTTCCAACGCCAGTAGCACAGTGCCGGGCGCATTACAACCAGGAGGCGGCGCGGCAAGGTCGAATACCTCTTCAGCATTCAGCACACCTTCGAACCAAGCCCACATGCAAGCTGCTCCCAGCCAGACCAACGCTTCGCAATATAATCACGGTCATTCTCGGAGCAGTCCAGCAGGCATGGGGGATGCTTCGCAAAGATACGTGCCCTTCAGCCAAATGTCCAATTCGAATGCTGCGTCCAATCCAAAAGCATACAACCTTTCACATACACAGCCGGGAGGTGCTGGGCCATCGCATAGCCCTCTGAACTTGACGGACATTCGCTCTCGAGCGGTCTCCGATGCCAATGACACGGGGATGGGTACTGGCACCCTAGTCAGCTATTCGGATACACCCAGCAATTCCAATTATCTTGCACCCTTCGCCACATATGCTTACGACTGGTGCAAATGGCCCATACCAGGCGGCAGTGGGGCGGGGAAGATGGCAGTTGGCAGCTATCTAGAAGATCCGCACAATTTCATCCAGATATTAGACACACAGATCACCCCACAAGAAGTCACTGTACCAGGGGGTGCTCCATATGGGTTGGAGTATGTCAAGATCGCAGAGGCAACCTGCGCTTATCCAGTGACCAGGATATTATGGGAGCCCCCGAGTTCGCAAAAACAGAGTACAGATTTGTTGGCCACAAGTGGTGACCACTTGAGACTGTGGAGCCTTCCGCAGTCGACGACCCAGCATACGAACAACATCAACCGCTCATCTGTAGCTAACACGAGAGAGCCAGCACCACAAAAATTACAGCCCCTAGCACTACTGTCCAACAGCAAGACACCAGATCATACAGCCCCCCTGACTTCATTGGACTGGAACACCCTTTCTCCTAAGCTTATCATTACTTCATCCATCGATACTACGTGTACTATCTGGGATATACCGACCTTGACGGCCAAGACACAGCTGATTGCACACGACAAGGAGGTTTTCGACGTACGATTTTGCGCAGGATCTGTTGACGTCTTCGTGTCATGCGGCGCTGATGGCAGTGTACGAATGTTCGATCTGCGAAGTCTGGAGCACTCGACCATCATCTACGAACCAGCCGAGAAGAATGATAAATGTAAGCGAGTGCCGGTTGATTGTAGATATAAAGCTTTTGCTAACGAGTTCAGCATCATCACCCACCGCAGCGTCGCCCACAAAAGCTCAAGGTCAAACGGTGTCGCCGGCCCCTCCACTTCTTCGCCTGGCTGCATCTCCACACGACTCCCATCTTCTAGCTACCTTTGCGTCCGATAGTAACCTCATCCGTATTCTAGACGTGCGGCAACCTGGCACCGCATTACTTGAACTTCACGGTCACCAAGGAAATCTGAACACGATTGAATGGAACCCTAGTCGTCGAGGAATGCTTGCTTCAGGTGCAGATGACTCCATGGTCCTTATTTGGGATCTATTGAACTCCGGCAATCAAGCCGCTGTGCCTGCCTTGACTGCTAGTGGCGCTCCTGGGCAAGCCGCAGAAGTCCAAGGAAAAGGCCCTTCGGCGAGCTGGCGATGCGAATATGAGGTGTCAAACCTTTCGTGGTCGCCCAACAGCCCGTTGACCGCGCAAGGCGGCGACTGGCTGGGTGTTTGTGCAGGTCGCGGAGTATGGAGTGTCAAAGTATAGCGCCGTGCTATATATTGAACTTATGATTCGGTGGAGCGTGAAGCATAGCGGCAGGGCGTCATGGTAGTATTCAGCGCGGGCTTGAGCATCTAGATGAACTGGTAGACATGTGAGATGTGTGATGTGTTTATCGAGAGAAAGATGCATCCGTCTCAAAACGCTACGAAGCATCAAATACTGCATTGCGTATGTGATCTGCGCCCTCCAAGAACTCTGATGATGCATGGTCGAGCACGGTTGTCCCGCGGCAACCTCACTTCCAGTCAACTCTATTACGCACAGCTAAGTACTATGACCACACACGTTGCAGACCCATCCTTCCATCCGCCGCACATTGGAAGTAACAACATGTCTCGAGCGCGCCACTCACATCGCAGAGACTATACCGTGGACATTGAGTGCAGCTGGCTCTTACCATGAACACCGAATCTGCCTATACATTTGAACTACCCTCGCTTGAGGACAGCACAGTTCTTGACGCTCGAATCTACCACCCCATATCTTTGCCGAAACATCTCCTAGCAGAGTCTGGCGACAATCTCAGGCTGCGTGGTGCGATCGTCGCCCATCCTTATGCTCCGCTCGGAGGCAGCTATGACGATCATGTTGTGCTCTCGGTGGCGGAAACTCTGCTAGAGCGTGGGTTCGTCGTAGCAACCTTCAATTTCAGGTCAGTATAATGTGTTAGCTCCACAAATTAGCTGGAGATTGTTAACGACATATACAGAGGTTCTGGAGATTCCCAAGGTAGGACTTCGTGGACGGGTCAAGGAGAACTCGATGACTACACCTCGGTGGTTGGCTGCCTAGTGCAATATTTGCAGAGTCTGGCTACGATGCGTGAGGAGAGCGAGACAATCGGTGGCTTCAACAATCTTAACCCCGCGGAAGCCATATCGAACGGATCGCAGAAGCAAGCTACCATCGACCTAGTGCTCGCTGGGTATTCCTACGGCTCTTTGATTCTGGCCCGGCTGCCACCACCATGTTCGATCATCAAGCGCTTCGAGACTGCGGTCATCGGCACAGTTGCAGCCGAGATTGTCCTCCGTACCCGTACTCTAGCGAAGCAGACGAGGCAGTCGATCCTCACCAACATCCGACGCTCGAGCAGTCCACGAGGCCGCACGCCGCAGGGTGGAGGTTCCGCTGCGTCACCCAACATAGCCGGCAGAGCACGAGCTTCCACCGTCACGGTCGGCGGCGAGGAGACGAGCCTCTCGCATCGACGTCGGAGCGATTCGAGACGTAGCAATGACATTGTGCGGCGGAGTATCGAAGCACCTGCTCGGATCGTAGCGCACGTCCGACGACGAAGTGGAAGCCGTGGTCACTCCAAAACTCCCAGCGAGCCTATGGCGCCGGTCGCAATAGTCTCCAAATCTGCTACACCCAGGCTGCAGGTCCGCTATCTGCTGATCTCCCCCGTCGTCCTGCCATTCATGAATCTGATCCTTCCCCCCGGTCCGACGTTGCCTTCGCTCAGTCTTCGCCGTACTACAGATGAGAATCGCGTTCGATCACAATTCTTACACCACTCAACCTTGGTCGTGTTTGGTTCGGCGGACTCCTTCACGAGTAGTCGGAGACTGTGCGGATGGGCGGAGAAACAAGCTGCAGAGTCGGTCTCGCGGAACTTCCGATGGGAGATGATCAAGGGTGCCGGCCATTTCTGGAGAGAGCAAATGGAGCTGCGTGCCTTACACGAGGCCATAGATAGATGGGTACAAAGCGCACCAAGCGCACCATCTTGACACTGCAATCTCATGTCACTGTCTCTGAACCACTAAACTCGTACCTTCGAAGAGCTCACGTCGAGGACATGGCACATATATTACGCATCGATGCCCCCTTGAAGGGAGAAGATTTTCCTCATGGATAGTTACATGTGTATTCAATCTGGTCGCTTTGCGGCATGCTGTCCCGGCGCATTGTGCAGCAGAAGTGTTGTATAGAGCATCAGAGTTCCGGATCTATACATTTACATAGCAAGACAACCCACTCAACCCAACTCATGTCAACATTGGCGCCGAATCGCCTGCTCCTGTGTCCCTCAGCATCTCCACTACCTTCTCGTTTCCCGCCATCAACGCTGCTTAGAGCGCATTACCAAAATATCCTGCTTGCGTGTTGACATCTGCTCCTTTCTCTAAAAGCATCTGCACCACCTTCTCGTGTCCGTTCAACGTTGCTGCTGATAGCGCATTGGCATATCCACCTCCCTGAGCGTTGACATCTGCTCCTTCATCTAAAAGCATCCGCACTACCTTCTCGTGTCCAAAGCGTGACGCCGCTTGTAGCGCATTGCCATGTTTTCCTCCCTGTGCGTTGACATCTGCTCCTGCATCTAAAAGCATCCGCACTACCTTCTCAAGTCCTTTCGAAGTTGCCGCTTATAGCACATTGCCATAGTGTCCTCCCTATGCGTTAACAGCTGCTCCTTTCTCTAAAAGCATCTGCACTATCTTCTCGTGTCCGTGAAACGATGCTACATTTAACGCATTGCCATAGTATCCTCCCTGCGCGTTGACTTCTGCTCCTTCATCTAAAAGTATCCGCACTACCTTCTCGTGTCTAAAGCGTGACGCCGCTTGTAGCGCATTGCTATAGTGTCCTCCTTGCACGTTGACATCTGCTCCTTCATCTAAAAGCATCCGCACTACCTTCTCGTGTCCTTCCGTAGATGCCGCTTGTAGCGCATTGCCATAGAGTCCCCCCTGCGCGTTGACATCTGCCCCTTTCTCTAAAAGCATCCGCACTACCCTCTCGTTTCCCTTTAAAGAAGCCGCTTGTAGCGCATTGCCATAGTATCCTCCTTGCACGTTGACTTCTGCTCCTTCATCTAAAAGCATCCGCACTACCTTCTCGTGTCCCTCCGTAGATGCCGCTTGTAGAGCATTGTTATAGTGTCCTCCCTGCGCGTTGACATCTGCTCCGTTATCTAACAGCATCCGTACTAACTTCTGGTTTCTGTAGCTTGACGCCGCTTGTAACGCATTGCCATAGTATCCTCCCTGTGCGTTGATATCTGCTCCTTTCTCTAAAAGCATCTGCACTACCTTCTCGTGTCTGTTCAACGTTGCTGCTAATAGCGCATTGGCATATCCACCTCCCTGAGCGTTGACATCTGCTCCTTCATCTAAAAGCATCCGCACTACCTTCTCGTGTCCTTCCGTAGATGCCGCTTGTAGCGCATTGCCATATTTTCCTCCCTGCGCGTTGACATCTGCTCCTTTATCTAAGAGCATCTGGACCACCTTCTCGCATTCGTTATGTGATGCCGCTTGTAGCGCATTGCCATAGTGTCCTCCCTGCGCGTTGACTTCTGCTCCTTCATCTAAAAGCACCCGCACTACCTTCTCGTGCCCCATCTCTGACGCTGCAATTAGTGCATTGGCACCTCCCCCGTGAGCGTTGACATCTGCTCCGGCATCTAAAAACACCTGCACTACCTTCTCCTGCCCCTTCTCTGATGCTGCTATTAGCGCATTGAAACAATCTCCCGCACAAGCGTTGAGCTCCTCCTCGGGCACATGCTTCATGAGATGATTCAACAAATGCACCAAGCCATGCCCGGCTGCCCATCGCCATGCACCGTTCCGCAAATTGTTCGGCTGTATCTCAAATTTGGCTGTAGACTCCAACTCCGCCATCGTCTGGTCAATGTCGGAAACGTTCATGTCGTTCAAGAATATCCTTACCACCTGCCAGTTGGAGTACAAAATAGCGGTGACCAATGGCGTCTTATATCTCTGCTGCGAGTCCAGTGAGAGGGCTTCAGTGGGCCGAGGTATCAGCCTTACGAGATCCCTCTCGGCGCAGAGATAGCTTAAGCTCGGTTCTCCGCAATAGACTTCTGGTTTGCGCGTTTGGAAAGCGTTGTATCGACTGATCCATTCCGATGTTGTGAACTCGTCGATTGGCCAGCGCTGTTGACAAACCCCGACTGCTGCCTGATCTGCATGGTGCAGGATGTATGTCGTAGCATACTCAGCGAAAGGATGTCTAGCCTTGAGTGAGTTGCGCTCTTCTTCGGTAAGTAACTCTTTCTTATGCTTAAGCTGCTTGAGCTGTCTTGGCAGGTCAAACGCCATTCCTCTGGAACAGCATTGCCTGAGCTGCTCATGTGCGATGTTTTCGAGTGACTCGTGATCGCCGCAGATTTCTCCAAAACCACCCTGATGTACCAGGTAATCACGTACGGATTCATGAATGAATTGTACTGAGACTGTCTTGCCTTTGGTCAGCTCTGCCAAGCCTTTTGAAGAACTCAACAGAAAAGTCTCCATCCGATGGTCTGTGTCCCGTTCTACCCACTGCAGACTACCGTCGACACCGGCCATCATTGCGAAATACCACTCTTTGAGGGTCAGCGGTCGCCAAGCGTACAGGATCCATCGCAGACAGAGCAGAAACTCCTCTCTATGCTCATCGTCTCGAAGAATGATTGTCTTGAACAGTTCCGGCAGGCCTTCTGGTATGTCACGCAGTCTTCTTTGCATGCCGTGAAACCTGGCTCGTTCGACATCCTTCCGGAGTATTTCAACGACCAGAACCACCCATAGGAAGATGCCGTTGGACTTGGCAACTATATCGCGTTGCATCTCTGCCAGCTCTTCGCCTTTGAGATCAAGCTTCTCGACATATGTGCTCAGATCTTGCTTATGCTCCTCCACGTCTTCAAGCACTAGCTGTAGATTTGTCGGCACTGTGACAATAGGGTAGTGACGGCTCGCAAGGCAAACGTAGAATTCCGTGTCTTGCAACTCAACGAGGAACTCGATCAGCTCCCGGACGTCGCCTTCTCGACACTCATCTAGCGCGTCGATGAATAGCCAAATTTGTGTACCAAGACCCCGAATGGCCGAAGTAAGGACTCTCTGCAGCTGCGGCAGATCAAATTGCGTATCGAGTGCATCTAATTCATGCGCAAGCTCTTGCCTGACTTCCACAAGCTGCACTAATAGCGAACGGTATAGACCCATGAAAGATCGCTCAAGCTGCTCACCGCGAGCATTGAAATAGAAGTGAAGACCAATGGCTTTTGACTTCATCATTCGCCGGGTGACGTACTGATCTAAGTACTTGATCAGCACTGATTTGCCAGCTCCAGGTTTGCCTTTGATCCAGAAGATCTTGTGCTCCAGCTTCAGCCATTTGGCGCAGGCAGGGTGGCTGAGAATCCACTTGCAGGTCTTTGCCAAGGCCACTTTCACGGTTTTCCGCCTTGTCTCAAGGGCATCAAATCTTAGAGCGTCCAGAACCGTTGCTCGATGGTCCGTGTTCGTTGCTGTACGACAGACTTCCAGTGCAATAGTCCCATGTCGATGTGTAATGGCATCTTGTAGCCGTCGCCAAGCTGAATCTCCTCCCTCGCCATAACGAGCATCGAGGGAAACATCACATATGCCAAGCATGCAATATGCCCTATCCTCGGGCCTCTTGGTGATACGGTTGGCAACCCAGCTGAGCCTCGTTGCATGGGCAGGCAGCGGACTGCCGAGATTGATGCCGGTCATGGTCTTCAGTGCTGGTAACAGTTCCTCTCTGGTACCAAGATGGCCATCATTGGCATAGAATTCGACTCTTTTGGGTGCTACGAGCTCCTGTAATGTCCATCCTCTTGTGAACCATCTGCAGTCTTTCAGTGTCTCTCGCCAGTCTGAATCCACATCCAGCTTCCTCTTCTTTGACAGATCTGACAAGTACACGAAACAAACGCCTGCCTCCTGGTACCATCGCCACATAGATCTGATAGCGTAACTGATCTCTGCATCATTTCGCTTATCAACACAGCAAGTGTCAATCCAGAAGTACTCAAAGTTTGCAGCCGTTGCCCAATCTCTGCAGAGCTCCAGTTTGGCCAGAGGTTTTGTTGTACCGTTCTTCAAATCGTGGTATGTCACCTCCTCCTCATTATTCTCGCTCCAGGTGTGTGAGAGGATAGCGTATGGCGGTGGGCTATCATCGAAGTCGCAAAATTCAAATTTCCTGTTGAGCAGACGCATCTTGCAACAACGTCGTATTGTCTATGAGAATGTGCTGTGAGCGTCTATGTTGAACAGCATCCACTGCCGTCGTGCATGAGTGCTGCCGGCCGTGGATTCTGCCTACATGTGGTGCTTATGCGTGTCAATCACGAATGTTTGTTATAAGATGGTGAACATGGCGATCTCGTCTGTTAACATCGTCCGCAAAGATCATGATAAGAGTTGCCTTCTGAGTTGTTGGGGGTGGCTTAGAGCTACTGCGGCACAGCTCTTTGCTGCGCCCGCTGGAGGGCGCACAAGGCTCATGCATCCTGCATGTTCGTTCCGGTATAGTACCATAAGAAGGATGTCACGTCAATAGAAGTCCAACGTAACCCAGCGATATCTAGGCGAGATGTGAGGTGAAGTGCACAAAAGTGTCTCTTCACATAGGGCGTCTCGCGACATAGGGGTGAATATCAGTGAACAGACGTTACTATGAGCAACAGTCTGCGAGTACCTTTGGGTTATCCTATTGGTGTGAGCCTCGAGGCTCTAAGCAGGCACATGCTCGGTCTTAACCGCTTCCCATCAACGACCATCGGATTCCACATCTTGTCTGGAGAACAACAACTCTGGATCAGGATCATTGTCAGTGTCGTCTGTGGTGTTGCTGTCCATCCGTCGTAGTGGCGGCCGAGTCGTCTCGAAGCTCTGATCCAATTCGTGGATTTCGGCGCCACCATTACGATCGTGCTGGCTTGCATCCTGCTGCTCATCCACATCATCTGTATTGACAAGATCCAAATTCGGCGACTGTATGCCAAGTAATCCCTCCAAAATCGTCTTACCCTGTCGAAAGGCGTCAAGTTCGGCTCCAATTGCGGCGATAAGCAGCCTCCAGTCATTCTTCTCTGCTGTTTGGAAGTTCTCCTCGACCGACTCGAGGGCAGGCTGCAAATGGTCAAGAAGCTGCTGTAGACCTGTCGAGAGATTCTTCTGCTCTGAGGCCGATTCGTTGTCTTCCTGCGCGTATGTCACATTGGACATCTCAGCACGCATTCGCTTTTCGAAATCTCCGACTTGCGTGACCACCTCCTTCCACATTGTAGCACCATCGCGTAAGGCTTTGCTCTCGCGCTCAATTTCGGCCCGCTCCTCAATCACGACTTCACGGTCTTGTGCATACTGTGCTCTTGCCATCTCCAGAGTTCGCCGCTTCGGAGGTAATTGCCAAACCGATTCTCCATTCGATATGTTCACGTCTTCATCGTACGGTGTTGCAGACAGGAACTTCTGCACGTCGGACTCCAGCAGCGAGAGCGAGGAAGTATAGGTCGCCAGCTTCGCCTGCACTGCATTCTCCACGGAGGCCGCTTCTCGTAGCAACTTTCTTTGCCGGCTTTTCAAATCCGAAAGCTGCATTTCGACATGGTTGATCTCCTGCTGGAGCTTGTCGGCTTCTTGTTTCAGGCGTTGCACCCGTACTGTATCCTCATTCTCGTCTACGGTGTTTCGCGCCTCTTGCAGCCCTTGTCGCTTCTTCTCCCATCCGTCGATCTGGGCCAGCGCCTTGTCCTTCGCGCGAACCTCGGCATCGATGATATACAGCTCCTCGTCCTTGACAGCGGACAATGCTAGAATGCTGCGATAAATCCCCCTCCTGGCACCTCGTAATCCAAGTTTCCGCTGAACAGGTTTCGAGGTACGTTTCTCCGAAGCACTGTAGATGCTTTGCGCGGTGGGAGTAGTGCTTCCGGTAGATGTCTGGTCATCTGCGATCTCGCCGCGTCTGCCACGTTCGAGCTCTTCTGCCTGCGTATCGAGGAGGAACTGTAGGTCTGCCTCTATATCGCGCTGTCGATCATCGAGTGGAGTTGGTCTCTCGATAATGACCGACTTCATCGGCGCCTTGGGCGAGGTAGGGTATGTGCTCTGAACGATGGGAGGCGGGATCATAGAAGCTGTCATGGGAGATGGATCCCGCCAGCGTGGTAGCTCATGGCGAGCATCGGAGGCTCGCCGACGTCTACTATCAGAAGATTTGGAGAACCACGAGCTGGCGTCGGCCATGTCAGTCAATCGGCTGTTCTTGAGTGTTGATGGAAGGTCAATGCCTACATATCCATGGCCGGAGTGAGTAGGAATGATTAGCTGTTCATATTAAGAGGTAGTCATGAATCCAAAGCAGGAAGACAGGTGGTTTGAGACTGCAAATGTGAGCGCGTGACTCTTTATGTGATTGACATGTGAAAGGCAACAGCACTGAGTGCCTTAGGGTTCTGTTACGGAGACAATAATAGTGCTGTAGCTCGAGAGTACCATACATGACGAAAGTGGGGAAAGGTTCATGACAAGCTGTTCTAGTAAAGACGATCATCATAACACAACACCTTTGTCGACAACTAACAATGAGGAGATAAATCATTAAAGCGACAGTGTTCCAAGGACTTGTGGCCAGAAAAGAAAAAGACCATTCTCTTTAGGACTACTAGCCGCCATTCCAATCAAGACAAGCACTCCCCATCTCACAATGGCCTCCGACGAACCCACTCGGTTTATCCTGTTGCTTCCACCCCTGACGACGCCACCGACATTGGCCACCTTCAAAGCAGCTTTCGGAGATACCGTAAGCCAAGTGCTGAAAGAATGCGCTTCTCAATCATCCTCGTCCACGGCGGGAACCGTGCTGGAAATCGCCGTGGCCAGCCCTGACCTCGTTGGACAAGAAACCACCCCTCGTGCGGCATTGTACGATACCGCGCAAACCCTGCTGGCCGCTGTCTATAAGCTGGTCTGTGTCATTGCCGTCCGGGATAGCATCAACATCGAAGACTCGGAAGGGGTGGACGTTCGGGTCCTGCTCGTTGCGTGGTCTCCGGATACCAAGGATCACGCAACATCGTCTCCTCCCCGCGGCGCCGTCGTTGACCTTCCCACACTTGCTGCGTCTGGCCGGCAATGGGCGTACGCATTCGGTGTCGAGTCTGATGAGGGTGAAGCCTTCGTGCGTGCGTTCGTGGCCGCAAAGCAGCAGCTGAGCAGCGGCGAAGCACCTACTGCTACCGATCATGATAGCCATGCCAGTTCTGCTCCTCAAATCTCCTCCTCCACCTCTACTAGCCATCATCACCACGTCGCGGTAGGCGGCACATTCGACCATCTCCACATCGGCCACAAGCTTCTCCTGCACATGACCTTATTCGTCCTCTCCACCTTCCCATCCCCAACCTCCCTCAACACCGCAACAATCGGCATCACCGGCGACCCGCTGCTCGTGGCCAAGAAACACGCCGCCTACCTCGAAAGCTGGATGACCCGCCAACGGCGCGTGCAAGACTTCATCCTCGCCATCGCCGCCTTCTCCCCGACCTCCGCCCCGATCATCAATTCACCACACAGCAGCGCAGAACCGCAACACCCCCGCGTGGACATTACGTTCGACGGGCTGGAAGTGCACTGCGTTGAGATCCTCGACGCCTTCGGCCCGACCATCACCGAGGAGCGGATCTCCGCGCTCGTGGTGTCGGGCGAGACGCGCGGCGGCGGGGCGGCGGTCAACGCGCGGCGGAAGGAGATGGGCTGGGCGGAGCTGGAGGTGTTCGAGGTGGATGTGCTGGATGCTGGGGAAGGGGAGGGGGATGGGGTAGAGGGTAAGGAGGCGAAGGAGGGGTTCGAGGGGAAGATCTCGAGTACGGCCATTCGAGCCAAGTTAGCGAGTGCGAGTGCAACCACGACGACGGGGGCAGCGACGAGCGCTGCTGATGGGTGACGGGATGGCAAAGAGAAATTGACGCCAGGCGTGACGAATCTCCCGACACGACTCGTGGAGGCGAGTATGATTACGAGCATATGAAGCAATGTAGGGCACTGGCAGAGAAACATTTCACGAACAGCACGGTTACCACTTTCCATATCACTGAGCCTACTTGGTCTGCGTGTAGGGCATGTGCAGAAGCGAAGTCATGACGGACGAAAGCCAGACGTTTGACTTTCACCAGACCAGTCTTACTCCTTGATATTCGACAGGCCAAGGGTAGGTCAAGAGGTAGCAATAACGATATACCTTATGTTCGCTACAACAGAAAACATACGAGCATCACGCTATGCTATACTAGAGGCAGAGCATAGTATGGACCTTTCTTACCTTACCTTACTTCTTGTCTACCTACCTACCTCCCTACCTCCCTACCTCCCTACCTCCCTACCCCCCTACCTCCCTATCTACCTACCTACCTACCTACCTCCCTACCTACCTACTTACCTACCTGTCTACCTACCTCATGTACAACTACTCAGCTAGGTAGGTAGGCAATATAAGAGCTAAAGCATACTACCTTACCTATCTCCTTAGTGAATACCTAAGGCAATATAGTCAGCGAAGCGTACCTAAGAATCACAAGACTTCCTCTCGAATGAACGGACTACCTCGATACATCTAGCTAGAAGGAGGTTTCGGCGTAGGGAGGAATACCTAAAATACTATGTGCTTTCCACGATAGAATATGGACATGTAATGTGCCTACTGTATCGCGCTGTACTGTAGTAGAGGCAAAAAATGGGAAACAATTTGATCTACTACATATATACCTGCCATCTACAATTGACAGCTAAGGACCACAATGCCTACACTACACCGATACACAAATCCGTAATACAAATGAAAGAAGTTGAGTGCAGGTGGGGTCACTTCGTCAGGGACACGACTGTATTGCCAGCTAGCTAGCTATGAGATTGGTACAAGTCTCGCTACATAAGTTGATAAGGTGCCTAGTAGCCCTCTATGCCAGGGGCAGGTTGGTTGCAATGTGCGATCCGAAGTCATCAACACACACACCATAGCAAGCCGACGAGAGAGTTGCGCCCCTCTCCTCGTGACCCTTGGTCGGCCATTGACCACCAATGCCGGGAAAATGCAAGATGTCGCCATGTTGTTCAACGCCATGCCAATCCGAGTATGCACGCGCGCGCGCCATATGTACAGAATGAAAAAAGTGAAGGAAGCAATGAGACAATAAAAAGCTAGTACCAAAAGGGGTATAATAGATTGAGCGAGCGGTAAGTGGCTGGGCGACCAGACAAACGTCAGATGGATCTCTCGGATGTTGGGAGTGTCCGTTTGTAAAAGTGCCGCGTTGCAAGAGAACAGCAGCGGCGCCGAAGCTGGGGCTCAAGCTCATGGAGAAGGATAGAAGCTTGATATCCAAGCAAGTTAAAGTTGTGTATGTTGTTATGTGTATGAAGGGTAGTCGAGCGATCAGGCCGACAAGATGAATTCGCCTTTGCCGTGATAGCGTTGTAATTCGAGTCCAAGTTCTCGCATGCGTTCAGCACCACGGCCGGGCTTGACACGGAAGACCTTTTCGTTCTTGGCGGCGGCGGCCTTTGCGCAGGCTTTTTGATACAGTTTCTCCTTGCGCCGCTGTCGCTTCCGCTCAAGACCTTTGACAATGTCGATCGCACCACGTTTGGGTGCTTCAGTGCCGGTCGTGTTATCGCCCTCCGGTTCATCCGGACCATGCATGCGGCTCAGGAAGATACCAGGAGCACGCGGCAGGGAGGCGGTGTGGGTGAGGTGCGTTCGCTGTGCGAGGCAGAAAGGTCCGACAGCGTTGATGAATGGCAAGTCGTTTGGTGATGCACGAGGGGGTGGGGTCGCTTTGCGTCGCGGTGCAGGTGAGCGACGACGAATGGGAGACTTGCCGAAAAGCTTCTGCGGTGGGTCCGCCATATCGACTCCACGTTTCTTAGGTGGCGGGGATTGATGCACTCGTCGCTTAGGCGCAGGTGAATGATGTCTGGGAGGAGGTGGCGGAGAGCGTGCAGTACCCTGACGTTTTGCTGCGAGCGATGGACGACGACGCCTCATCGGCGTCTGATCGTTCATGTCATTGCCATCATCCATGTCGTCCATGTTGCCATGCACCATCCGGTCGTCATCCTCGCTTTCCTCAGGATCTTCCAGGTCTTCGTCATCCTCCTCGTCCATGTCTGGGTCTGAGGTCGGGAAGGTGGGGTCGATATCCTGCGGCCGAATCTTATGCTTGGCCGCCTCGCGAGACTTGATGCAGTTGAGATAGGCCTGCTCCAGAGGGCGATCTTCATCGAGTGTCCCACACACGAAATCCGTCGAATCAGGGAGGTTGGGTGTATCCTGCTCCTTGATATCGAGGGCATTAGCCTTGCGAGCCTTGCGAGCGTTGCGATGGAAGCGATGATGTCTTGAAGCACGTGGCGATGCTTGTCCTGAACTGAGAGAGCCGACGGATGAGGCGGGCGCGTTCTCGTCGTCGGTCTTGATGGTCATGCGATCCATGTGTTCGACGGAGGTCGCGGCTGTCGAAGGTCCGCCCCCGGGTCGCCACCATTCATATCCATCACTATCTTCGCCTTCAGAGTCGGACGAGGCAAAGCCCTGCTCGTCATCTGAATTGAAACCCTCATCCGAGCACTCTGACTCTGCATCCTCGTCTTCGTCATCCTGCTCAGCATCATCGTCATCTTCTTCGAGGACATCCACCTCGGCCTCGGCAGCATCATCCTCATCTTCGCCCTCTTCTTCTTCTTCGATGACCTCCTCTTCGACTTCTTCACAGGCTTGTCTGATGACGTTTTCCTTTTTTAATGTGTCGCTGATGGTCAATCGGCTACGATGACAGGTAGACTCCTTCACCCATTCCTCTGGTTCATCTTCACTTGCGCCGAAGACGTGGAATCGGGTAGCCTCGGTTCCGGAGTCGTCTGAGTCATTGGACATCTTGCGAGTGACCGTGGCCGGTTTGGCTGCTGTCGATGACGGTGTCATGATCGGGATCCTGCGTACACTCTTAGGTGAGGCATGGGTGACGGTGCTATCTGAGCCGCGGTGGACTTTGGTAGTCTCTGCTTTGCTTTGTGATGGCGTCCGACGAGCTGGGGGCGGAGGGCTGACGGCGCGTTTCGCCGCAGTCGTGGCGACAGGCTTGCTTGCGACGTCTGCTTTGCCCGGGCAAACAAAGGTGAGAGCGCATTTGCGTTTTGGTGGTGAGGGCGGGGCTACAACCTGCGTCGATACCGGTGCCTTATCAGCGGGTGGCGATGCTGGCTTCGTCTTCTCCTTGGCCTTGCCTCCACATGCGAAACTAATGCATCTCTTGCGCCCAAGGTTGGCCTCGATGGTGTTTTCGGTGGCGTTTGGTTTGTTCTGGGCAGCGATCGCACCCTCTTGACCGACAATCTGAACGTTTTCCCCCAAGGTCTTCTCCGCGACCGGAAGAGGGCCACGCATAGTGGTAGGCGGCAAGGGTGGACTGACAGCAGGGCTGGGTACACTACGTCCATCGTCACTGGTGAGTTCAGCGGTGGATGTAGTGCTGTGAGTGCTCCAGGTGGATTGTGTGCTTAATGTCCGTATGGGATGTGGCGTCTCTTCATCGGTGTGCTCGTTCTCGGAGTGTAATTGTCGGGTCAACAACGACTCTCTTCGTCCGTACATGGCCGGGGGTACGGCTTTGGTGTATGTCTGGTGATCTTTGTGTTGCGCACCGAAGTGCTGCCATTCTGGGGGGTCGTCCATCTCCGCGACCACGTCCTCTAATTCGTCCGCACCATCGCTGGCCACGGAGGGACGGTGGCCGGTAAGCGCGCGAAAGAAATCCATGCTTGGTTAGTCTGTGGTGGGATGTTGTTGGAGTGATGTGAAAGGTGATATCGATCGGAATAGTGGTTCTGATCTCGGTTCTGATTCAAGCCAGAAGACTGCGCAGGCGTGCGGCAGGTGCGACCCTTAGGGCCAATCGATGCTATAAAGTCGGAACCATGGTGGCGGTAGACGCGATGAGATCGCTGGAGCAGGAAAGGCGGCAGAGGGCGACGAAGGTGAGGGATGAGGTTTCGTGCGCGACGTCGATGAACGATGTGTGATGTCGCACAGCAAGCGCGGCAAGGAGGATGTATAGGAACAAGTGAGGCGTAGTGAGGATGGCAGGAATAGCACGGCGATGCGCTGACGAGCGCTTGATCTGTCGTCGGAGATGTGGCGGTTGAGCGATCCCGGCTGGGCAGTGCTTGGCTGCTGATCAAGCTGACAATGGAAGGACTGCAGGTGGGTGGCGAGGGTGTTTGACGCTGCAGCAGAAGCGACCAGATAGAGTCGTGCGCCCGCCGAATATCATGCGGTCGGGGGAGCACAATCAAGGCGAGGTGAGGTGGTGAAGCGGAGTGAAGTGAGGTGAAGTGGTGCAGAAGTCGGTGGGTGGGTAGGTGGGAGAAGTAGGAGGAGATTTCTGGCAGTGGACGTGGATGTGTGGGCGAGATGGGCGGGATTGGTGGGCTTTTCGCTTTCTCTGCCCTTTGGCGCCGCCTGCGCCGAGATTGTTCTAGTACTGCTGGATGATTACTCGATACTGCGATGCCCGTTTCACCGATCAATCATTCATTATTCATGTATACATACTACCAACCACATTCCGGAGTTGGCCACACTGCTCTCGTGACTACAGGATCCTTGCATTCCAGCGCATTTGTATAGTGTACATACCGCCTGTCGCCCATTGTCCGCGGACACGCATGACGCTGAAAGCCACCGCAGTCATGGATCAACCGGCGGCAGATCTTGTTCGGCAAGGACTGACAGGACCGGTTCAGCACGTCACAGCAGTCGAGACATTGATTGCCAGGTATCATTGCACATGTCACTCTCGGAAAGACGAGGAACGGCTGCAATGGTCAGCTACTCCGGCCTTCTCGCTACCGAAACCGCCATCCGTGATTCAGGTATCATGGCCCTTTATGGCTTACCAACTCCAACGCTTGACCGGTTGAGGCATTCCGTTTCCAGCCATGGCAGAAAACTTCCATCAATCAGCGTTTTCGCTGTGGCAAGACCCCGTCTGGCCTTGCATGATTCTCATCATTGTAGCAGAAAATACATTGTCTGACCTACCTTCGATCCGCCGTACGGACGAGCGCCTGGCGTTGTCGCTCATGCAGAGGCACCCTCGCTGGCGGGATAGAAACATTAAATCCCTCAGCTGCATGCGACCCTTCGTGTTTCGGACGGTGGAGCGAAAGAGATCCTCCGTCCATACATCAGCCAGCTGTTCTTCCACATCTGTCCATCACCTTCTGGATGAGGTACAGGATCTGACCCCTTAGCATGCAGCATGAATGATGTGTTGTACGACTCCAGTTCTTTTGGCGCGTTTCGGCGGAGTCTAGCATCCCACTGGCCTACGTCGTATACAGCTCAGCTTATCCTTACACGCTGAACTCTTCCCCCCAAGGCAGGGGATCCCACGCATGCCTGGCGCTAATTCGTACAGATGTACCGTTCACATGTGTACAAGGTATTGATTGTCATTCTGTCCGTCCAGCATCAAGACACATGACTTGTCAGCTTCGCGGTCGTTCTCGGTATAATGTCCATCATGCCCTATGTCGTCGCCGTACATGCGATTGCGTTGTACTCCACCGCACCATTGCTCAGGTCCAAGCAATAGCCAAGATTATGTTCGGTCTGCGAGACGGCCATGGATTTTCTCTAATCACTCCAAAGCTATATCACTATACGAGACGCAGGCTGGGCCATCCTACATACGAATGAGAGCGCCGCTAGGCGGTGTTCAGCTGGCGAATAAAGCACCCAAAGTGTCATCTGCACACCACACCTTGTGAGGGTACACGTATGCCCATAACCCTACTCTGCCCGTGGTGGTCCTGACCACCATGCATTTAACCGAGTCGATCTCTCAGGTGTTCAGCTGCAAGGTTCGCTGCAGGAATGACACGATGCCGTGCTCCGTCTCGGCCACCCAACCTGCAGCTTGCACGACATTGATCAGGGCTTCTGGCGACCATCCACCTTTGCCTGCTTGACCACCAGCATGAACCCAACCGCCGTGCAGGATCATGGAGCTGACATGCTGTCACTGCTGGTCCATCTCAGACCAGAAAGAAGGAGAATGTCTTGCGCCGTCGAAGTGTAGAGCACCATGCGTTCGTGCCCTTCGCTCTCCAGAACCATCGACCACAACGAGATGTATCATCTTTTGGCAATCACCACACAATGTACCAGTCCCTCCCTCGCCGTCGTCTGCAGCATGACCTTCGGCCCTCGCGCCGAGTTGGTGAAACCACGAGACCATCGCCTCTCCCGCCTAAGCTCGCAGGCGTCTGCATGTTCATCTCTGTAGCAACCAATGATGGAAGCTCAATGTCAGAGCTTCTCATGCGCGCTGACGACCCGTCAGTTCTAAACACGACACCCTGCCGCCGTGACTTGATACGTTGTCGCGGTATCTGGAATTCTGCGTTGCTAGGACCCCTCCCCCGCCATTAGTTCGATAAGCAAGTGCCAACATCCCACTCTCCCTCGACGCCATGCCTCTTCACCATACGGTGTTAGCCAGAGGCATAACAACTAAGAGCGTACAACAGATCGTATTCGTCACATGCATCAGGTTTTCCCAGCCTCGGCATTCCCAACAATGAAGGGTCTCCCGGTGCGACCATACAGTCCATTGACCTGAAGTCTGGAAATTGGTACCAGTGTTCCACCATAAAATGCCATGGCTATAGCAGATCCCACGCTTCACGTACTGAACTGTACGTCGAACAGCATCTCATGACCTGACCAACACAGAGCGCTTGGCGACGACCGGATCGAGCATAACCGGTTGTGTCTCGAGATGCCGTTCCGAGCGTCTCGAGCTCGTTCAGATCATTCGTAAGGTTCACGTAGATACCTTACTGATCAAAGCATGCATTGGACACCAGAGACAGTTCCGCAGCCTTTCAAATCTGTGTCGGCACGCTCGTCTCCACCGGGACGCCGAGTATTCGTACGAGGAGCGAACACCTACCTACTTATTCACACGGCGTACTGCGCCGATGTTGTATGAGTGAGACCCTACCTACTTTCTGCTCAGCGGAAAGCCACGATACATGTATACATGTATCGCATCATGCCTAGCACGACGGAGAATGTCGGTCTACTCTATTACAAACTAGCTGCAGGTGATATTACAATTACAGACATGGCAGCGATGGCGTGTGGCCAGAAGGCGCCACGATCCAGACTCGACCACATCGGCCTCGAGGCCTAGGCAAAGGTGAAAAGGTAGGTAGCCAGTCATCCATCTCAGCCATTGATGATTAAGCATGCGCTGGGAGACCCGGCCATTTTCTGTCAGTGGGGGGCTGGGAGGATTCCTCACGGGCTGCTGTTGAGGATGGAGGTATGAGAATTATCAATGAAGCTGATACTGCAGAGTGGAATGGAGAGCATGAGGCACGGCGAATTACAATGGGCATATTTCGTGCTTGAGTCGGCCGGCAAGAAGAGCTGAGAGAGGCCGCATCGACTGACTACAGTTTTGTTTGACACTGCCCGAATGACTACTGTCCGCCGTTGCAGCACCGCCAATGCTGTCGTCGTCGTCGTCGTTGTCAGTCGTGATATTGTATCCTCAAGCTGTCGTGGCTCAATTCACGTGTCGGGGCGTGGCGCAGAAAGAGATCTGCAGCACACGTACCACATCTGACGTAAGGCCCAAACGCGGCGCACCTGGCTCAGCCTCATGTTTGTCGTACAGTATTTCTATTCTGGGCCGTCGAATGATCGACCGTATAAGGATCCATCAACTACAACATCTACTCAATGTCTTCTTCATTGATACTCTATTGGATTCATATCAGCATTGCTTGAGCGCAAGAGCGTGAATACCGTACTGATCCTGCTGTCATCGACTCAACATACCAGCAATAACCACCAGCGATCCACCTCATTGAAACACCCTCCGCTGTTGACATCTTTTACACACCACCACCACAATCACAATGGGCAAAGCCGGGCGTATCGCCTGCATCTTCACGCCATGGGCCCTGACCGTCGCCTCCTTCGTCTGCCTCGTCCTCATCGAACTCGGCGGCTCCAACAAAAGCTCCACCGAGCTGAACAGCCTCTACTTCATGCAAGCCAACTTCACCAACCTCAACACGGCTGACGCCAGCACGGCCGACAACACCACCACGCTCACGGCCTCGCTCGAGTATGCCGAAGCCGAGAACCTGCTCCGCAACGTCTACCAGATCCACCTGTGGAACTACTGCGCCTCGAATACCACCGACAGCTCCATCGATTACTGCTCCAAGCGCACGACCGACTTCGTCTTTGATCCGCTGGAGATCTGGGGGCTGAATTCCAGCGATAGTACGAGCACGAGCACGTCGACGACGACGGGGGATAGTGCAGTCGAGTCCGTGATCGCGAGCGCGACGAACAGCAGCGAGGAGTTCGAGAATGAGGTGTTGGGCGAGTCAGGGAAGAAGGCGCTGGACGCATACCGCCATGTCGCCAAGTGGATGTTCATCGCGTATGAGGTGTCGTTCTGGACCACGCTCGCGACGATCGTCGTGTCCATCCTCGCCATCTTTAGTCGGTGGGGCAGTTTCTTGACCTGGTTCTTCAGCATCGTAAGCGCGATCCCTTTCCACCCCTTTCATCCAACCCCTGCTAACCACTCGCATTACCGTCCCAGGTCTCCACCCTCTTCACCTTCCTCGCCGTCCTGACCTCGACCATCCTCTTCGCCGCCCTCGCCGGCGCCCTCTCCACCATCCTCAAGCCCTACGACATCTCCATCACCCTCGGCACCCACATGCTCGCCATCACCTGGCTGTCCGTCGCCCTCTCCCTCGCCGCCACATTCTTCTGGCTCTTCAGCGTCTGCTGCTGCTCCGGCTCCTCCAACCCGCACCACCGCGGCAACAAGGGCGGTCTCTGGGCCGCCGAACCCAAGGGCCAGGGCTACTTCGGTCGCGGGCGCGGTCGCGGCCTGCAGGTCGAGAAGACCGGCGGCGGCAGCTACACCCGCGTCGAGAGCCCGTGGCAGGTCCACGCCGACGACGGCGATCGCGTCCCCCTGACGGCCTACCCGCCGGCCGCCTCGCATGGCCAATATCCTCCACCTCAACATCATCACGCGGGCGCAGGGGGCTCGTATGAGCCGTTCCGACAGACGTGAAATGGAAAAGCGACTGCAGTGACTGATTTGCATGCGTGCATGCGTGATAGCGTTCTTGTTTAGGATAGACCAATCTCATGACAGCGATATATATCATAAATCTTAGACTTTCTTCTCGCTTTCCATGACCTCTTTGTTGAAAAACTGGATCATATCTATCTGCCTAGGCCTTTTGTGGCTGTCACTGAAGAAAGCGACGCATGTGTTTGACCTGCCCCTTTCTTTTCCATCTGAGACTACCCGTATGGACTGATGGGCCCGATACTTTTGTGCAATGCATCAAGACTTGTCTCCTGCGCCTGCCTTCCAGGACCTTTGCGCTGGCTCGCGATCAATAAGGGATTCACATCTTTGACATCTACGGAACGGTGAAAGTATCATGAAAGATTCGCTCCTACCGGTCTATCAATCTATCCACCCCACCTCTCACCCCAACAAATCGCCCAACGCATCGACATACGCGCTCGGCACAATCTCCGCGCCCTCGGCCAGCAGATCCGCCTTCTTCGCCACGCCCGTCAGCACACACAGCGTCCCGCCGAGCCCGCCCTCGATGCCGAACTGGATGTCGGTGTTCAGGCGGTCGCCGACCATGCAGGCGCGCGCGCGCTCGAAGCGGAACTTGCCCTCGATGGCGTCCATCATCGCCTGGCTGGGCTTGCCGAGCGCGAGGGGTTCCTGGCCGGTGGCTTTGACGAGGGGTGCCATCGACGACCCGGCGCCCGGGAACAGCGAGCCCGCCGACGGCAGCGACGAGTCGATGTTGGTCGCGAGGAAGCGCGCGCCCGCGCGGATGTACGCCATGCCCAGCGCCCACTTGAGGTAGGAGGGGTGGAAGTCGAGGCCGGCGAGCACGACACCGACGGCCGGGTCGAGCGCGTCGCCGGACGCGATGGCGGCGTAGTCGGCGGGCGCCATGTCGCGGTTCAGCGCCCGGTCGGTGCCGCCGGTGTATGGCACGCCCTCGGCCGCGAGCTCCTGCTCCACGCCCGTCTCGCCCAGCACGAAGACTTTGTTGCGCGGCGCGGGCAGCTTCAGGATGCGCGCGATGTAGACGGCGGCGCTGTACGAGGAGCCGAAGACTTCGTCCTGAAGAGTAGAGACGGGTCAGTCTGCGTGACGCATACTTCCTCCTTGTAGAATGGTCATATCTCACCTCCGTACAACTAATCCCCATCCCATCGAACTTCTTCTTATAGTCGCCGCGCGACTTGGTGCTGTTGTTCGTGACGAAGACGAGCTGCTTGCCCTTGCTCCGCAACATCTCGATCGTCTCCGGGATGTGCGGGAACGCGTGATCGCCGGACCAGAGGACGCCTATGCTTTTGTGGCGAGACGGGCTTGATTAGCTATGAGGGTGTACATGGTGGGGAATGTGAAGGATAGATCGGAGTGGTGCAGTCATTGTGCTCTCATCCTCATCCCGGCAGAAATCGAGACTCGATCAAGAAGGGCAGGGTGCTTGAGGGAGTCTCTGCTTACCATCACAATCGAACAAGAAGTAATCGAAGCGGTCGATGAAAGCGTCAATGGCAGCTTTGTCGCCGGTGAGGTATTGGGGCGGCGCCGGGGCCATGATTGCGAGCTGCTGAGGCTGAGCAGAAGGGACGGCGTTGTGTGAGGCTGGAGAGGATCGGATATACCAATCCTGCGGTTGCGATGATGGAGGGAAGGGAGACTGGAGTAGAGAAGCTGCAGAAGAGGAAAGGGCTGTCCACGGGCATATCACGGCCCTTCGATGTCAGCTTGAAGTTTGGTGGGGTGACGTCCGAGGGGCAGTGGGACGTGCAGTTCAAGTCCCCACCAAGGCTTGCATTCCGGTCACATACCCAGACGAGCATCTGGGGTCACTTGGATACAGATGGGATGTCACACCACGGCCAAATCAACAGAGAGAGAATCACATCAAATGAAAATGTAGCAGGTAGAAACACCGGATTGCTCGACATGGAGGCATAACGTAGCGCGCTGCTGTAGACCCGCGGCCAGCAGAGGGACAGCGTATACAGCATGTATGTGCAAAGCGTCCCCGCTGGCGCAGTCTTTTAGACAGCGCTCCGTCAATCTCATGCAAATCGTACAACTCCCCATAGTGAAAAACGACCTCTTCTCGGAGTTCGGAGAAGCGTGGCAAAATCATGTTTGCACCTGCACAATCGCGTGCGGTAGAACCCTTCCTTGTCTTCCCCTGAGAATCCCCAACCTTCGTCAATGTGGATCGATTCGGATCGCAATGCAAGAGCCTACCCGCCAAAAGCATCCTTCTCCTGCCGCGGTGAAGCAAGCCTGAACAGTGGAAGTCAGTTGTCGTCTAGGAAGACCTCTATCGCCTGCCGAATCTGCTGCTCATGCTCATTAGCTTTATGTCTAGGACCAGCATATTTCAATCAGGCTTACTTTTGCTTCTTCTCTGCAGGCTTCAAGATCTGGAAGGAGCAGAGCAGAGACTCGTCGACGCTCATCATCGCTCCAGCGTTGTCGAACTCGCCGCAGTAGTTGGGAGCGGAGAAGAGTGTGACGAGCTGACGCTTGGAAAAGAACTCGTATCCGTCTTCAACGACTTGATGCGCACGGCAGATCAAATCCATGTCGTGCTTTTGTAAGAAGCGGGAGACGACATCGGGGCCGAACGTGAAGCTTACACCGCGATCGTTCTCCGACCAGCCAGTGATGTCCTTGTCGGGGTCCGACCACAAGAGATCGCAAAGCAGACCACAGTCGGGGATCTGGTATCATTGTTAGTCATCATGATTTCTACGATGCTCATCAGCTCGACTTACGTCTGTAGGCCTCATGACACGGCGGATCTGCTCCATCGAGTTGAGGTCGGGGCTCAAGCCACCATGCATGGTGAAGATCTTCTCATCGATGATGGCTGCAATGGGCAAGCAGTTGAAGCAGTCGGTAAATGTCTTCCACAGCTTGATGTTGTAGCGTCTCTTGCACTCATCGTAGAAGCCGTAGATACGGTTGATCGAGGCGCACTCGTGGTTGCCGCGAAGGATGAAAAAGTTCTCCGGGTATTTGATCTTGTATGCCAACAACAGACAGATGGTCTCGAGCGACTGTTTGCCACGGTCGACGTAGTCACCAAGGAAGAGGTAGTTGGCCTCTGGGGGGAAGCCGCCGTACTCGAACAAACGAAGGAGGTCGTAATATTGGCCGTGAATATCACCACAGATCTGCGCGAGAGATGTCAGCTCACGCACTGCAACGATGATGATATGACAGTACGCACCTTGATTGGAGCTTCCAGCTCAAGAAGAATGGGCTGGCTGATGAAGATCTCGCGGGCCTTGGTGCAGAGGAAGCGGATCTCGGTCTCCAACAACTGCACTTGCTTTCCGGGTCTGCTACCGCGCACCTCCAGCAGGCGGTCAATGATGCTGTCTAAATCGACATCGTTCTGGTCCGCCATAGCGAGCGGCGGACGCGTGTGTGGTGAGAAGAGTGTGTTGGGTTGTGGCAATCAGCCAACAGTGCTTGGACTGTTTTGCTGGCTCGATTGGCCTAAAAAGCTGAGCACGATTAGCATAGGCAATGGCTTTACTTGTGGTGCACACTGTAGTCCTGTCTTGCTAGATATTCGCTGTGTCTTGGTATCGAGTCTGCGTCTCGTGAACCAGCCTCGCTGTTGCTACCCTAGTTGCACGTGACTAATCCACGCCAACAACTGTGCATCTCTTATGCCGCGGTGCCCGCCGCCTGCTGCCAGCTGCTCGAACCCACAATGTGCGCTGAGACAGGTAGAAAGTGACAAGGAAGGCTTACCGAATGTCCTTGACCTGAGCGCGCGGCTCGTTCCAAAAATCGTAGCTCTTTCTGCAAACGCGCTCTTCAAGGCGTGCTTGGTATGCTGCACGGAGGACGTGTATGTCGTGCTGCTCCAAAGATCCCTAATGAGGGCGGACAGTCACGCGACTGGGTGCAGTTCGCTGCTTGGAGTGTTGATGCTTGGTACGTGCGCTGGCTGAGAGAATTTTCGAGCTGGAATCGCGCGGCAGTGAGATGCGCGGACGACGAGGTGCGGCTGGCGGGCAGCAGAGGCTGACTTGTCGACGAGTAGAGGCGGATGTGAACACCGATGCGTGGATCACCGCGAACGTGAGACGTGACGTTGATGTTTTTCACCGCTCGATGGTGGGGCTCAACTTCAGCTTGGTTGGACGCGGAGGGCGGGCGGAGGCTGTGAAGCTCGACGGAAGCTGGCGGCGCGAACGGTCGCGGTGGGCGGGTGCAGGTCGATGGCGTCGAGGGGAGCGAGGTGGTGCGGCGTGGTCAAGTCGAGCTGGCGGGCGGACGAGACGACGGTGGTGAGGCTGATGTGGGTGCAGGTGGTGGAGAGGAGTGTAGCGTGAGTGCAGCAGGGAGGCGTGGTGAAGAGTTGGCGTTTCGAATTCTGGCAGGAGCCGGTCGAAGGGTGCGGCCCAATCAGACACGCAAGTCGGTCCACCTCACTTCTTTGCACGAATATTCATCACCGTCACAGCTAGTATCTTTCCATCTCGATGACAGAAGTTGATCGATGATATGGCTATTGTTTGCTTCAGGCACATCCAGTACGAGAAAGCTGTTTGTGCAGCGACATGTTTCCCTCCACATATCATCAGCTAAGCACTGGTACGGATCTCCTGCTGCCTATAAGTGCTTAGAAATATGTGAACATGATGTAGTTCAGCCTGGGACGACACACGTATGCATGAACGATATACAATCGCGGGACTATTGAGACCTCCCTCGTAAAACATGCATGTATTCAGTATGGTTTCGGTACCGCAGCACAGTGTTAAAATGGGATGTAGATACGTGTAGAGCAGGAGAACCAGCCAAATGACTTTGAATACTTGGTCATGTACATATCCCATCCCCTTTTCCTCACTCGTGAACCCACCCAAGAAATCAGTACCGTAAACGCCTCGCTTCGCTTCGCTTGAAGTAGAAAGATAAGAAAGAACCGCAACAAGAAATGAACAAATCCCCAAACAGAGGAGGTATCACGCAAGATTTCCAAAAAGACGTCTGTCAACAAAGAATAGCCATGCGTCAAATGTATGCAAATGCCGTGCAGACTCGCGAAATGTAAATCGTCAAGCAAGATCGTGGTCGCCGCATTGCCGACAACTCCCTCCATGGTGATACAGAGCGTTTTCCATCTCTTGCAGGAGTTACTTTGCTCGCTGCGGGCATATACAGCCCCTTCGAACAGGTCCAAGTCGCCTGCCTACATTGTATACGTGCCAGTGTAAACCAACCAGAGCCAAGAACGAAGATTTCAGATCGCACGCATCCAGCCTGGGTACCAAAGCAAAGGCGGACGCAAGATTCGCAATGCAGCAGGACGAGCAGGCGTAAATGCGACAACGCTGTGCGCATAACGAGGTGGGACCAGAGACATTCTTCCGGCGTAGTGGAGAGAAATACTGACCATGCCATGCTTTCGGGTCGATGAAGAAACAAGAATTGCTGCAGAAGAGGAAAGTAGAGCCATGCCCACAACGCCGTCGCTATGTCGTCAGAAATGCATGAGACTTGTTCCAGATTCGATTCGTGTCAGACAGAGAGCGGGCGATGAGAAGCCTTCTAGTAGCCTCCTCACTCAAGCGTCTGACCACCAACGCTCACATGCCCAGCCTGCTGGGTCTTCTCCGAATGAGCGTCAGGAGCCGGAGTCAGGGGCGAAGGCGGGTCGAAGCTGTGATCATGTCGCGATTCGACGAGGTGATGCTGCTTGAGGGCCGATAGCCAATCAGCACCAAGATCACGTTTGAGCGCTTCGGCATTTTGCCGATAGAGATCAGATGTCGCGGTGAGATCATGTGGGATTTGTACAGAAGCATCGTCATCATAGAAAGAGTCGCGGATTCGTGGGGCGGATGTAGGTGTGGTAAAGGCACTGCTGAGTTGTGGACGGCTTATTGGCGTCTGAGGATCCGAAGGTTGACGGCTCTGATTTGTGCTTGTGTTCACGAGTTCAGGCGTGGTGGGCTCGTCAGTCTCACTAGGAGTATGCAAGATCCTGTCCGCGTATTCGACAGAACCAACAGATGGTAGAGGCGTCGCTTCAGGTTTTAGCAGTTCAACAACTCTTCGACGAGGCTTCTTCGGTCGTCGCGCTAAACTTGGTCCTATATCGCTTGTTGTCCGTCGATGTGCATCTGTAAGATCAGGACGTTGTTGTGGCTCGAACGGAGGCGGCATGATCTCTGTATGTGTCACAACTGGTGTTTCATCGACTTCATCGTCAAGCGGTGGTTGAATGACTGGGATGATCGAGGTCTCTTTTGTTCTATCATTGAGATGCTTCTTCTCATGGTAGATGGGACCCATTGTATCGATGATGACATCTTCCGTGTACATCGGATTCTTCCTGAACTCGTTGAAGATGGTGATGCGGTAGTCGCTGTGCGTCCTCGTGAACGGGTTCTTAATCACGTACAAGTCGGCCATGTTGGGAATTTGAGCTAAGCGAGCGAGCTCCACCGGATCACGCAGTTTGTTGTCGCGCAGATCTACGCGCTCCAACGAAGGAATCCTCTCGATACCAATCAGCTGGCGCAGTCTATTCGACCTCAGGTTCAAGGTTGTAATAGCTGGCACAGGCGTACGCACTAGCGACTGTAGGCTATCGATCATACAGTTGCTCATGTTCAGTGCTCGGAGATGGGTCAAGTTGGAAAGGTCGGGGATCTCAGAGAAGTGATTACCAGACAGGTCCAAAGATTGCAGGGTTCCAGCGACAGAAGACAGATCATCGAGAGTGAGAGACGTCAAGCCATTTTCAGCCAAGCTGAGATGTCGAAGGCTTCTCCAAGTGTCTTTGGGTAGACCAACACCCAGCGACAGATCAAGAGAGCTATTGCCTGGTGTTGCCTCATTCACACTGGACCCCGAGCTGCCAGATGACCGACGATTGATCGAGGTGTTGCTTTGGCGCGGCTTGTGCAGGGAGCCATGCCGTGAGCTAACAGGACGGTTGGGCGAGTCACCCCTCTTTCGGAGCTTCGTGTTGCCATCAGATGAGCCTACCCTCGCCAGAGCGAATTGACTACCGAGTGAGCCTCGCCGAGCATCTATGAACGGCGAGTCGGGCGCGGTGACTGAGCGCGATAGTTCGCCCTGACGGCTTCTTGGGCTGTTGGTGGGCCAGAATGGAGCGTAGGTAGACAATGGAGTCGTGGGTACGAGTGCCTTCGACGCATGCTCACGTCTACCCTTGAGATCGTCCAAGATGATCTTCTCTAACACATCTCGCGGACTGTCGACATATCCACGCCTGACGGTCAGACTTCGCAAGTTCTTCGCTATCCAATGCCACCCAAAGAAGTGTCGAAAGTCGATATCACAGATCTCAAGCGCAGTGACGTTCTTGAAGGCGTAAAGAGGCACGGCGGTGTCAAAGGGGAAGGCTTCATATCCAGCGACCGGCTTTACTTTGTGATCGGGCGCAAGACGCAACGCAGGGATCTTGGTGAAGCACGAGTATAGGTACCTGATGTTCTCCTGGAATTGTGCTGCCTGCTTCTCTGCCTTGGTGTCGTTGCTGGAGAGGGAGAGAGTGCTCAGGAAAGATGACATGCTCGACATCACGCTGCGCATGCTGGACACAGACTTGAGGGAGTCGGCGTCAGACTGCTTGCCACGCGAAGTCGGGGCTTGCCCAAGGAAGGACATGTACTCCGACGGAGCGGCATTGTTGTGTAGATCCTCCAGTCGCACCTTCATGGGCCCCACGTCCACCCCCAGGTCCTCGAATTTGCTCAACAAGTAGTAGAGATGATGCGGTGTTAAGGACAGCTTGGCCGCCTTGAGACTGGGCGAGGAGAAGAAGAGGTACGGTCGAGACAAAGCCTCGGCCAGGGTGATGGACGGGGAAGCTGTTGTCGTCTTCGTCTTGCCTTTACTGCTGCTGAGACTGCCGTCGGCAGCAGCCTGGGGGCTGTTCCCATTTTTGCGCTGTCGCTGCGACTGCAGCGCATTGGCAAGTGCCTTTTCATGTGTGCGGACGAAGTGGGCCAGATTCTGCAGCAGAAAAAATGATCAGCGACATGTAACTCTTGCAGACATCGTCCTAACTTGTCGTGCGGATGTATACCTTTACGAATATCTGTCCATCCTCCGAGTCCATTGTGGTACCACGTTTATCTTGCGCTCATACATCTGCGCGGGCTCTTGCTCGCAAAGAGATCATTCGTCGGTGGGGATCGAACGAGGGTGGTGGTGGTGTCGTCGCTGCAGACGAGTGGAGTGAATGAGTCGACTGTGGTGGGCGCAAGGCCGCCTTCTGACTCTGGTGTGCAATGATCTATTATTTACTGCGACGCCCGCCAATCCCGAATTAGCGATCGATTCATGACTGTGTTGATGTCTTTGCAAGTCACATGTAGCCTTGAGACACGGCCAGCATGTCTCAGAGTGGAGGCGCAGATATAGAACGAGAGGGCCCTCGGCGAGTGCTCGAGACCCTCCAAGGTGGGGAGGGATTCACCTACCAAAACCCACGACAACGATGCTGTGCACTTTCGCAAAAGTCGCTCTGCCTCACCGCTTGAGGACACGCGCAAGAAACAAGCTGCAACAGTACCGGCGAAAACACCGCGTACAATCGGCCGTGGTGGTGGTGGTGGTGGTGGAGGGGTGGGCAGAAGATGTGGATGTTATAGCGCGCAGAGAAGATTGATCGAATGCCCGCCGCCGGCAGACGGACATGCCCTCTGACCCCCCGGGCTCTCATGAAATTTGGCGGCGGTGGGCCAATGACAACGCTCCCGCCTGCACGCTCGCAGGTGTCGCAGGCGCCCAGGCTCTACCGCTGGATATCCTGATCGACACGCGCGACACGACGACCAGCCTCTTCGACCCGGACTTGACACCAGTCTAGAAGGATGGAAGAAGCAGTGATGCCAGGTCTTGTAGACTTCACTTCATCATTCACTGTCTAGTTCTATTGTGCTGCTCATTTGCTCGACACGACTAGGAAATATGTAGTGGGGTCGAGCATCATCACAAACACACAAACAGTACATATACACAATCCAACGGCGACCGTTTCGCAGGTACATCTCACCTGTCGGACTCGGACCACTCGCGCCACCAGATTCGCCATTCTCCCCACGCGCGGACGATAAGCAAGATGGCCAATCTATTCTCGGCCAAGAGGTTGATCAAAGGATGCGTGCATCGGCGGCCACAGCTGTGAGGGCTGCGTGTCACACGCTGCTTGTCTGTGGACGGTGCACACATGTACTCAAGACTGTAGTCTGTACCACCCACGTACCGGCATCACGGCTCCGGACTCCTTACACTCCTGACTCCAGATTGGCCTGACTTCTTGCGTCGACATGTCTAGTGACCGCATGGATTCGTGGAGGGATCAAGACGAGATCGAGCTGTCGTTGCAGTGTCCGTGCAGTCTGTTCACAGATCTTTCCCGTTGAAGCCACTCCAATACAGTACATATGCAGGTCTCACATCTGAGAAAGCTCGGAGGAATTGCGTTATCAAATGGCTTCGGCTCCAGCAATTCGACGTCACTACTGCGCTTGCAGCAAGGTCGCCAATCGAGCTAATGCATCTCCCTACCATCGCCTCGTCAGATGACCAGTCAGCTCTCCAAAGATACAGACAATCCGCTGCAGATCCGAGTAGCTGAGGCCGGTCATCACCGCCGCGTTCAGACCAAGCGTCGGCTAGAGGATGCAACAGGACGAATGCCAAGCACTACATTGACAGTATTTGTCCTGCATACCCCACACTACTGTATGCGAGCACCACCTCCAATGTCAGTACAGGACTGCTACATCCACTGTCGTGAAGTTGGCGTGTCGATTCGACCAACCATATCGACACGCCGCGTACGCGGTTGAGCATGTAGCCGTCTCGTCCACATCTGCTCCAAGCACGTACCTCCTGAGCACGAGAGACCTAGGGCTTGAACTTGACCACTTCGACCGTGCTTCCAGCTCCGTACATCAGCACACAGTAGTACGGAGTGAACGTAGCGAAGTCATGGAAAGTAAGGTATTGTGCTTTACTGATGACAGCCTTGAAGCGGATGGCAGCTCCTTACAACCAACTCCTGCTTTGTGCATCGCACTGCTTATTGTGTCTCCTCTCACTAAAAATCCCCCCGTCAAGGGACAAACCGGGATGTGCACATGAGGCTTTCACATGTCTCGCCAAGCACATGCAAGACCCCTCATACGGTCATACTGCACCCCATTCTATCACGTCTTCGGAACCCCGACCGAGACATGGCCCAGGACAGATATGCTTGACATACCATCCTGCTTCCAGAGCAAGCCTTGACCCGGCAGCAATGTTGCCCTTCACCCAATGAGCGTACAACATCGACGTCTCATCCAGTACGCTCGGGTCGCGGCACACGCCACCTTCATCCCTCATCGCTCACCGCTCTTGTGCATTGCCATCAATCACGCGACGTTGTGCGACGGGCACATGTTTACTGGAGTGACTTCATAACAACATGACACGCCACGACGATGAGGTCGCGTGAACGTGACCGTCCGAGCACACGCTTCATATGACTGCTATAGGTCGACAACCTCTTCATCCGACTGTGCACACGCGGCCATAGCTTCAGCCGCTTGATGATCTATGATTATTCTTTGCAGGTTGCTCGGCCTGGAACAGCGCGGAGGCCTCTCGGGTAAAGTCGACCATTGCTGTGACCATGCTCGTCACGGTGTAATCGTCGAATAGCCACGCCAAGAACTTGATCTGTCTCGAGGTCTCTTCCTCCCCAGGGTAGGAACCGTATGACTCTCAACGATCTACTTTCAGCCACGACCTCGAAAGACCGAGACAAGCACGGTATCTATTCTAGCCGACACATGCTGAGCCATTAAATAACATACGTGATGGTTGACGTTCTTCCAAGTGACCCGCTCGTCTTCGCGCCAGTGACTCGCCGAGGCCATGATAAAAGCCAGGCAAGCGATTCAGAATTGGATCACGACACCAAGACTGATCGTTGAGGTGACTGTGCAACGTAAGTGTGAACGATCCAAAGCTGCCACACGAGAAATCCCGAGAGTCCGTTCTCGGTCTTCGTATGCTGGCAAATGCGCAGGGGAGCGATCATGGAACGAAGAGTGACTCGCCGGTCAAAAGCCATGAGGTGGGAGGAGATATATAGGCTGAGGAGCATATACTGTACGAGGCAAGCCTGTATACGAGCAGTTGGGTGGCAGCTCTAACCTCAACCCTGACGGTACTGGTAAGACGCCTATGCAATCTATATGCATACCCTATCCTACCAGCCAGGTCTGGCTAGCAAAAAGCACTGCAAGTATCGAGTCGTCCACTCACATCCATCTCGACGCAGGGAATTCTGAAACGTGCCTCGTCGTTTCGGCGTGACTTCAGGGCCAACCACTGTACGCGAGCTGATCACGTGAAGCACCCCGGGCGCGTCGCGAGTACCGAATCCTTCCTCCAAGCTTGCATCTGGCGTCAACATGTAACGGCCTGGGTGCGGCCAACGGCCATCCGTAGCCATTGATCAGCGATACACTTGCGCATTCGTCGCGAATCTATCCGGCACAGAAACATCTTCTGATGTGGTCGAGGCCTGACCGAGTAGACGTGTCGAGATGGGCTCAAAGCGTAGTTAGTTCGTTCACGGCCGCATAGCGCTGGCCTGCATCAAAACAATCGAGGCGAGGCGACGTGCGTGACGAAGATCGACGTGTTGTTATTGTCCATCGCCAATGCCTCTCTTTTCCTATACACTCACCACCATTGTCGTTACTATTGTTTTATCCTATATCACAATCACCGTCCAACGGTCGCACAATACGAAGCACCGGCACATGAAGCTCTTCTAGCGCATCTCGTGGCAGATCTTCATTGCTGTACCCTGAACTCACCCGGGGATCGGAACTTGCCAGCCTCCTTGATTGGGCCCATCACCCTCCGTCGCAACGACCACCAAGCAACAACAACACAACACCACCACCATCACTTTTCTGATCGATAACCCACGAACGTAAACCTCACTTCGATCCCGCCTGCCATTATCACCCGTTTCGCATCAATACGCCTTCACATCGCTATCGATCACCTCCGCCGGTTCACGCTCGCTGGAATTGGAGTATGCGCCGGGCTTGCTGAAAGAGCTGGGTCAGAGTGAGGCTAGCTGGCGCGCGCAAGGGGAGCGGAGTGGAACAGCGACGAGCGGCGATAATACATGGTCGGCACCGCACAGGATCACTAGCCAGCGTAAACTCTTTATTTCGACCTATTTCGGATACGATCAATCGCTTCAAAGACGGGGACTGCGATCGCTTTCAACCAGCCAGCTGTGCGCATGTGCGCCGAGCCTACACTCCTTGATCGCACAACATCAATCACATACCAACCATGGCGGAGTCGGCGCAAACGCTCGCTGATCGGGAGAATCAGCTCATGGCCGTGGACGATGCGCAGACACCGACCTTTCTCTCCCCACCCCGGAGCAAGACCCCGCCGACCGTCATTGGCAAGAGATCACACAGCGAGCGCATCACCGTACAGCGGACAGGCAGCGAGCCGGTGGCCGCGACGGCACTCCACAAAGCGCTGCAGCAGGTGGAAGATGGGAGCAAGATCCGGCGAAGTTTGACGCCCGGCGGCAGTCCGAGCAGGAAGAGGCAGAAGGTCCAGCCCGGCGGCGACCGGTTCATTCCCAACCGGTCAGGTCAGGATCTACAGGCGAGCTACACATTATTGCATGAGGATGGTTCGCCAGCGACGCCATCGCGGATGAACAAGAAGATGCCGAGCGATCTGCACTTCCAGAAGCGCGAGGCGAACCGGACATATTCCAACCTGCTTCGGTCGGAGATGTTCGACAATGAGGTGCCGCAGGCCGTCTCGCAGCATGAAGGGTCGGGGACGAGGACACGAGCGCAGACACCGCCAGTCAATGGCCCGCCACCTTCAGTCATGTCCGGTCCGAGCCTCACTCCATCCACTCCGCACAAGAACTTATTCTCGTATAAGTCGAATGCGCCACAGTCACTCACACCTCGCTCATCATCGCGGACCGAACGAGGGCCGAACATCAATGCGCGGTCTGATCTGTACAGTCTATCACCCGTCAAACACTCCTCACAAAATATGCTACTTTCGCCGCGGAAAACACCTCGAGCGGTCAGCAAGGTACCCTATAAGGTGCTGGATGCACCGGATCTGGCGGATGATTTCTACCTGAATTTAGTAGATTGGGGGTCGAGCGATGTGCTCGCGGTCGGCCTAGGTCCAAGTGTATATCTATGGAGTCGAGAAACGGGGAAAGTGAACCAGCTGTGTCAGCTCGAAGGCGACACGGTCACGTCGGTGAATTGGATTCAAAGAGGCTCACATCTGGCGATCGGCACGTCAAAAGGCTTGCTATTGATATACGACACAGTCGCCGAACGACGGCTGCGCACCATGACCGGCCACACCGCACGCATCAGCTCATTAGCGTGGAACATGCACATCCTCTCCACCGGCTCACGGGATCGCACCATCTTACATCGGGACGTCCGCATGCCGCAGCAATATTTGTCCCGGCTGACGGGCCACAAGCAGGAAGTCTGTGGACTGAAATGGAACCCCGACACCGAGCAATTAGCCAGCGGCGGCAACGACAACAAGATCTTCGTCTGGGATAAGATGGAGGAGCGCTGGCTGCACCGCTGGGGCGAGCAAGAAGGCGGACATAAAGCGGCCGTAAAAGCGATTAGCTGGAGTCCGCACCAACGCGGCCTCCTCGCGTCAGGAGGCGGCACAGCCGACCGCTGCATCAAGTTCTGGAACACGATCTCACAAGCCCAAACGACCACGACCTCCAGCACGCTCAACACCTCGATGGCGCCCGACCACACCTCGCTCGGGCTCGGGCTGAGCAGCACCGCCTCGCCCATCGTCGACTCGCCCCTCTCCCCCGCCGCCCCGACCAACCCCTACCTGATCCGCTCCCACGACACCGGCAGCCAGGTCTGCAACTTGCTTTTCTCCACCCTCACCTCCGAGCTCGTCAGCACCCACGGCTATAGCCAGCACGCCATTAACATCTGGAAGTACCCCTCCATGAACCAGGTCGTCAGCCTGACCGGCCACACGTACCGCGTGCTGTACCTGTCCATGAGCCCCGACGGCGCGGTCATCGTCACCGGCGCGGGCGACGAGACGCTGCGCTTCTGGGACGTCTTCGGGAAACGCGACAAGGGCGGCAAGCGCGGGATCGTCGGCGAGTGGGGCGTTATTCGCTGAAAGGTCATCTTGAGTTGGCGAGAAAAGCTTATGTTGTATGATCATACTTCTGCAACTTGAGAGAGTCATGAAAAGTCCTTGACCGTCGGAGTGCTATTCTTCCTCGACGGCTGACTCCGATTCAGAAGTTGCTAGCACACGTGGACAGACCACGAGCGAAGAGCCAGTCATGCACACGCTTGCAAGTGTCGATGACCGGCCGCGATGGTATCCTGACCATTCTTCCCAGCGAGTCTCTGAATGCGTGTACTCAGAACAGATACAACGATCAGCGGGACGCCAGGCAAAGCGGCAGGTGCATGACATTGCACGAGGTTGTATGAGGTTGCATGAACTTGCACGAGCGATGCATAGATACCTCACCTTACTTTGACGAGAGCCCATGAATATGAAATCCTTTTTATGATGTGAAACTTGGTTTGCTTTGATTGAGCATGATGTCTATGTCCATGCCGATTGATTCTGATTGGGGGGGAGGAGTGTATTTTCGATTCGTGGTAGGATGATCTTGAACAGAGACCTCGCGATGTTCCTCATGGGTACACGTGAATGTGGATGTGATCTGTAGTGGTAAGGGCATATCGACGTTCCCACCTTACATTGCTCGGTCCCGCTGTCATTGCTAGAACAACTAGCGTCTCTGCTCTCCGCCAATATGGAGCATACGGTATGGAGCCAAAATGCCTCCGCTCCTTACTGTAGGACTTCCTTGCGAGGAGCTGTCGTTGACATAAACGTTCTATCAATGCTTCCATCAGACATGACCAAGCAACGCGATGATGTCATCCAGAAACTGTACTCCTTGCACTCAACTGTCACTGGTCTTTCCGGCTGGTCCTAAGCACGTAACCACCACCCTTTAAGCAGCGTGGTGACATGTATAGTAGTATTGCGCCGAGCATCTAGAACAAATACGGTAGGTAGTTAACGTAGTTCTACCTTAACACTACTCCGACTCCATTTGCCTGCACCGAGAAGTCTTCTAGACACCTCTACATTCGAGAGCTATACTCATCATGGCCTCCAAAAAGAGCGTCCTCGTCACCGGCTGCACCCCCGGCGGCATCGGCTACTCGCTGGCGCGCGAGTTCCACGCCGCCGGCCTGCGAGTCTTCGCCACCACGCGCAACCGCACCTCCATCGCCGACCTGGCCGCACAGGGCATCGAGACACTGTCGCTCGAAGTCACGTCCGCCGATAGCATCGCTGCGCTTGCCGCCGAGGTCAGCTCCCGCACCAATGGCAAGCTGGATATTCTTGTCAATAATGCTGGGCGGAATTATACTGTTCCTGTACGTCATGTCTATCCCAAAGTAGGAGGAAATCTGGTTCTGGACGTATGCTGATACAGCGCGATCGTAGGCACTAGAGATCGAACCCAACGAGCTGCGCGAGACGTTCGAGACCAATCTCTTCGGCGTCATCGCGCTATGCCGCGCCTTTGCGCCCCAGCTGATCGCCGCCAAAGGCACGATCGTGCAGATCGGCAGCGTGGCGGGCATTGTGCCGTACGTCTTCGGATCGGCGTACAACGCCTCCAAGGCGGCGCTGCACGCCTACACCAACACGCTGCGGGTCGAGCTCGCGCCGTTCGACGTGCGCGTCGTCAACGTCGTGACGGGCGGCGTCAAGTCCAACATCGCGCGGACGAGGCGGGCGTTGCACGAGGACAGCCTGTATCTGCCTATCGAGGCGGAGTATGAGCGTCGTCTGACGCATAGTCAGAGCCAGGGCGTGCCGAATGAGGATTACGCGCGCAGAGTGGTGCAGCAGGTGCTGGGGTCGAAGAAGGCGGAGATCTGGGAAGGCGGCAGAAGTTGGCTCGTGTATTGGGTCAGCGGGTTTCTGCCCAAGTGGGTGATGGTGAGTCTTTGTTGTTGTCTGTGGCCTTGTGCTAATGCGTGTGGCTAATTGTGCTGCAGGACTACGCGATGACGAGCATATTCAAGCTATGGCAATTGAGGGGGACGGCGCAAACTAAGAAGGTGACATGAGATGTGAGTGGTGGAGGCTATCTTGTTAAAGATGCCTGATGGTAGGGTTCACGATGAGAATTGATTGACATGTCGAAATGCATATACGTTCCGTTCAAGCTACCTACATTTACAGCATTCTCATTTCACAGTCGAGTCCTGTCGCAATCGTTGCAGAATGGTAGCCACAAGGGACCACGGGCCCAGGGGCGCGACCAGCCTCCCGCCCGGACAGATTCGCCTGTCCATCTTGCTTCGTTATTATGTGGCTCCAGACCACTTCGATCGGCGTTGAACCCTCGGGGCCTGCTGAATAGAGCAAAGCCCCCAGATGGGCTTGGCTTGTCTGTCTTGCGAGCCACGATCGGCAGATTATCGCAGCCTAGATTCCGTTCAAGGGCACTGCGAATTCGAAGTCGTGCTCCTGTGCCTGTCATCATGCAGATCCTTCATATCATCCACCTCTCCGGATCATTGAAATTGTCCGAATCATCAGAGTCCTCCGCGTCATCGCATCCTTCGGCACCGTTGATACCGCGATGTCGTGCTAGTTTAATCTCGTCTTCGACCCGACTTTCTACACGCGCAGGCTGTGGCAACCCATGAGCGTCGCGGCGTCCGGACTCTACTGGTACGCCTGTACGTGCGACCCGCCGCGAATACTGTGACTCCAGCTGGCGCCCAGCTCGCGCCCCCTTTGGACTCACTACAATCACATCAAAGTCGTCCTGATGGCGGGGCATCGACTTCAAGCCAGACAGTTCACGCTGTCTGCCATCGTGTCTGAGAACGCCACTCAAGGTGCCGAACGCCTCGTCCTGTAACATGGCCACCGGATCTTCCAATCCAATCCTTCGAGCTCGCTTCAAAAGCTGCTCGCCATGCTCTGGTATCACGAGCGTCTCGAGGTTTCCTTTGGCCCCGCGTACTCCATACAAGAAGGCTGCGCGGATCTTGTGCCACGTGCCGTTTCGGAAGTTATGCGCGAGGTCGGTATAGGATCTGACGGGGTCCTCGCAGCGGAAGAGCTCGGCGGCAAAGCTGTCGGCGAGGTCTAGCCAAGACTCAGGGTCGAGGTTGTTCGTGTGGAACTCCCAGCCTATAGTCTTGTTAGTGCTGAACAATGACAATCTACTGGGGCGTCACAAACCTCTGACAACGTCCGTAACCATGTGTTGCAAATGGTCGATGGGTGATGACTCGCGCAGGCCGAAGAAATGCACGATCTGTGCAAGATCTATCGCCGCTGCCTTGTCAACTGGCGTCTTGCGATCTTTCAGCGTTGCCCGAACTTTGGCTATGGGCCCACGAAGCTCACTGAGCGGCATGAATCCGGCAGCCATCTTCTTGAAGTCGGCGACCTTGAATGTGTGTACAATGGCGCTGTACGGGATCTGTTATGCTGTCAGCTCTCCTACAATCATCTTATAGGTGACGAGTGGTAAGATGGCACGAACCTCCGCCCACACCAGAAACTCATGATGAGCGCCGTAGCGGAACACGCCCTTCTCCCAGCAACGCCATTTCTTTCCTGCTACGCTAAACAACGTCTTGGCGTGGAAGACAGCCTCGCGTTGGAGCGCCGAGGCGTTGATGACCGTGATGTAACCTGGGTCGCCTCGTCGACCATCTTTCCTGAGCTCTAGTCTCTCAAGCGCTGCAATTCTCACTACTCGAAAGACTTGATTGCTGGTGGAGATGAATGGAGTGGGCTTTCCAGGGTGTCCTACGAAACGTGTTAGGGTAGGTGGCATCTATCAAGAAAGTGGGTACTCACTGCCAACATGCGACTCGAACTTTGTCCATGGCATATACTCTTGCGTTGGCGGTTCTTCTGGTGGAATGTTGTTGTACTTGAACTCGCCCGCGACGAAACCATCTGGTTGGTTGATGCCATGACTATCCTCGTTCCACCATCTGTCATGATCGTCAGATCGCACGGGCATAAAACAGCCACGCTCTGCTCACCTGGAGAGTAGCCCTTGCAATGGAGGATGCAGGACATCTTCTGGCACAACTTTTACTGGCGCATCCATCTCGGCCTTCTCTGACAGGGTAATCCAATGCGAAGTTCCTGTCCGCTGGGTGTGTAGGACCATTGCCCCAGGTCTTCGCTTGGACGGGGTGCTCGGTATATCCTCCTGTTCGGATCCATGGACTCGTACAGTCGCGCGCGGACACATTGCTCCTATCTGTTTCGTCGATGGCTGGACGTTGTCCTGCTCGTCTGTAGAACGGGTCCTCTTCTTTGAATTGACAGGAGTTACCCTTGTGAACGGCTTCTTCGAGGACGTCTCCGGACCGCTGAATTCCAGGACAATTTCCGACCCATCATCGATCCCAGTCAAGCATGCTTTTAATGCTTTGTCAATTCGCCCTTCCCATACGCCTGTACTTTTAAATGCTTCACCTCCACTGTCAACCCCATGAGTTTGATGCGTGCCTTTCCTGTTCAGGTCGTACAACTGTTGTTTGAGTGCAGACTCGCGTATGCCACTCTCGAGGCCGCATTCAGAAAAATCGTTTTGGAACATGCAGTTGAAGATGCGAGCCCTAAGATCTCAGTTCAGAGTTGGGCGCGCAGCCAACAGAGCAAGAACGCATCTCTGCGAGTCGTTCCACGAATTTCTGGCAGGCTTTCGTGGTGGCTTATTTCTTCCAGGCATGCTTGTCAGAACGTGGGTACAGAATGAGTGGGATAGCAGGAGGATTGGTGGAAGTGTACGCCTCGCATCTCATCACGGAAGGGCGAACACGAAGACATCTTCCCGAGTCTTGCCAAGTTGGGAGATTATGTGGTAGGTATGCGGGTTATGCAAACTGTGAAAACCAAGAAGGTAAAATGGCCAACATTGGGTCGATCTTTTATCCCACTCAGCGAAATTGTTGTTGTAAAGATTCATGTAGCTCATAAGCATCTACCTGATTCGTTCAACGCAGCAGTCTTTCAGGGCTTCCCTGGCCAGATTAACCAATACTCGGGCAGATGATAAGTTAACGTCAACATCTTGCTGACGATAGTCCTGGTTCGGAAAGACGCTCAGTCGATTGACATTAGGACGAAGCTGGTAGAGCGTGGGCGTGGAACGCTCCACATTCTTGTCCGTGGCCCATCCTATACATTATCGGACAACGTGTAGGCACTACATCTGCGTTTTTATGCATTCGTGAGATTCCTTCATGCCTGGTAGCTATGGTGGAATTGTCGTGTCCTGTCGAATCACCCTGAGGCAGCAAGGTATTAGCCAGGTCCAGGAGCAGCAGTATCTCGTAGCCTTGCCAGGCTCGCCTCGTCATTCGCATTGAGTGTGAATCTCCCTACTACCAGGTGTAAGCTGCGTGCACCATGGATTTGTAGTATAAGAACGATGAGTGATTCCAGGCCCACCCTCTGGCAGAAAGCTTTGGATGCACTGCCGATCCTCACAAGCAGGCTTGAAGAGCTCCTGCTCGAGATAGAGACATGTCGCATTCAATCGAAGAGCAGGCCATCCAGGTTCCTGACGGAAATTGATCTTTGTCCCAGAACGACTTTATCCGGCTTTAAACTGTGATGCTCACGGTTACGGCGTGTGGTATACCACTTCATCGAGGCAATGTACGTCTGGTCATCCATTTTGATGGACTTCTCACACTCGAGACGCGCTAACAATATCAAGATCGCATCGGAGCTTGGGTTATGGCAACCGTCCACGTACGAAAATATGCCTAAGGTACCTTACTATCCTCATGGTGATGCCGGGAGCAAGCGCTTGATGCAGTAGAGCTACCTAACTAGTGCGCGCCATACAGTTACATTCCTTGTTAAAACTCACCTCATGTTTGTCTCTTCCATCCCATTTGCCGGACTTGAGTTACGCTGCAGAGTCATGTCTGAATCAGAATCAAGGTCAATTGTGCATCACGCTGTCGAAGGCGTTGGCACGCCTTACCGTGCGCCATGAAGATGAGCATTCGCAGCCAAAGTTGGCAGCAAGTTGAGCACAGCTCCGACAGCACCATGAACTGCATGCAGGTGCACATGTCCAATCAGGAAGATACAGCATGCGGGCAATGTACACAGCCTTGTTCCATGCGCAGCCTCAGCCTCACTGTCAAGAGCCTTCCAAGAGGTAACATCGTCTCTCAGACGAGTCTCCTTTGTTCTTTATAGTGCTATTCTACCCGACTAGTCCTTTTTCCAGCATATGATTCAGATCATCATCAGGTAAAGACAAGCACTTTCAAATCCAGAAGCTATATGAGATTGGTGCTAGCCAGATCCATTCGGTGTCTGATCACCGTATGCACCTCAAGCAGCAGCTGAACAGATACCAGCGACCACGATCACAACGTATCACATTCTACAACTGAAGTGTCACAGGGACGGGTCTGGGTGACCACCAAGGTATAATGAGCGGAAGTCGGAAACGCGATGGGTTTCGTAGGCTTTTCGGTGGATCTCGCACACCATCGTCGGGCCCTGCACCTCCAACACCTCCCCGTGGATCCTCGAACACCGTGCAGACACAGACCGGACAAACTTCCCCGGGATCAAAGCTACTTGCAGAAGCACTATTATTGCTGGCACCGAAAGAGCGGGAGACGATTGAAAAACATGGCGTGAATAGTGTTACAGACATAAATGCAGCAGTAGACCAAGCGTATGGTGCCGCACTTCATCAGAAGCAAGCGTGCGAAGACAAGAGCTGGCGGTGGACTTTTGGTGGACGCACTGTTGTGCTGCGTGATGAGGCTGATAAGGTCTTACGTTGGCTAGACAGATTCAGATCTGTTGGTAATATCATCGCAAACGTAGATCCGGTTCACATAGGGTTGCCATGGGCGGGTATCCGTATGCTTCTCGAGGTAACGACATGCGGTCGAAGTCCTAGCGGCTTAAACATCTCAATACTATTGCTGACTTAGTCAGATTGGTTGTGCAGAAAGCGATCAGATGGCTGCTCTCGTAACAGGTATGAGCTTGAGTATGGCTATGGCTAGCCGGCTCAGGGTCTACTTCGACTACCTTGGCCACCTCCCCTGCACACTCGCAACAGAGAACTTCGAGAAGGCGCTTGTTACGATATACGCCCATGTATTATGGTTTATTGCCACAGCCATACAGACCTATGTGACTTCTTTCGCCCCTCGATTAATGCAAGCATTGTGGCAGACCTCCAGTCTGGAACAGTTCGAAGCAGAATGTGACAAGTTCGGGCAACGCGCAGAAATCGAAGCTAGCAATTGTGACCGGGATTTGAGTGAACACGACCGGAGAGATGCAAAGCGATGGAGAGATGAGATGAAAGACATGCTGAAAGGCATAGACCAGATTCAAGACATCAGCGCTTCACTCTCGCGCATGCATCTCAAAGTCGATCTTGCTAAGCTGATCACCGCACGTGGAGCAACCTACAATTCCTCCGCAGAAGAAGGGTTTGCACACTGCCTCCTTGGCACTCGTGTGGAGTTGCTCAACCAAATTGCCAACTGGACAGATGATGCAGCCGGCAAATGTATCTTCTGGCTGTGCGGCAAGGCTGGTACTGGCAAATCCACCATATCCCGCACGGTCGCATCTCGCCTGGATAAGCAGCAGCGCTTAGGGGCAAGCTTCTTCTTCAAGCGGGGTGAGGGCGATCGAGGCAATGCCAGCCGCTTCTTCTCGACTATTGCTGCTCAGCTTGCTGACAGGATCCTTGGCTTAAGGCCTTTGATCGCGGAGGCGCTTGAGAAGGATTCGTTTCTGTCAACAAGCAGCTTACAAGATCAATTCGAAAAGCTCTTATCACAACCTCTAGCAGATTTGGGACAAGGCCGAACCAGGTCATCGCCCTTTTTCGTGATCATTGACGCCTTGGACGAGTGTGAGCCCGATACTAGCATCAGGACGATTCTCTCCCTTCTTGCACAAATCGAGGCTATCGCCTCTGTTCGTCTACGGATCTTCGTAACAAGCCGACTAGAACTACCGCTTAAGCTCGGCTTCGGGGATATGTCTGGTAGCGTGCACGAGGATGTGATACTCGAAGAGGTACAGGCCACGACAATTGAGCAGGACATTCGCTTATACTTCCAGCATCGATTTAAGGAGATCAGACTAGAAGATGCTGCTAGACAGCCCTTTGATCCACTTCCGGTAGACTGGCCAGGAAATGACGACGTCACTACATTGGTCAAGCTGGCATTCCCGCTGTTTATCTTCGCGTTCACAGTATGCCGCTTCATTGCAGAATCAGACCCTCAAGGACACTTGGACTTAGTTCTGCAGCAGAAGCAGAGTATGTCCTTGTCCGGTCTAGATAAGACGTATCTCCCAATTCTGGACCAACTCATCACCGGGCTCAAGCCGCGTCAGCTAGACCAAACCATTGCCGACTTTCAAGGTATTGTTGGCGCTATCGTCCTTCTTGGAGCTCCGCTCTCTGTCACCTCGCTGTCCCGGCTGCTCCAGATGTCGCCACGAAAGATCGGAGAGAGCCTGAGCAAGCTACATTCAGTCCTCAACATTCCCAATGATGGCGAAGAGCCTATTCGAATTTTTCACCTATCATTTCGGGATTTCCTCGTGGATGAGAAAGACAAGGATCACAACCGCTTCTGGATTGATGAGCCTAAGATGCATGGCAAGCTTGCTCGTAAGTGCCTGCTAATGTTAGGCCAGCCGACAGTCCTCAAGAAGGATCTCTGCAACGTTGAAAAGCCTGGACGTCGACGATACGATATCAGTCAAGACATAGTCTCGAACTTTATCGCGCCTGACACAGCCTACGCATGTAGCTACTGGGTGTGGCACTTGTCGCAAAGCGGAGAACAAATCAATGACGAGGGTAACGTGCATATATTTCTGCAAACACACTTCCTGCATTGGTTGGAAGCGCTCACCTGGCTTGGAAGCATATCCCAAGTGATCGCTGATGTGAACACTCTCCGATCGCTTGTTCAGGTAAGGACAACAATAACCTTAATGCCCATGCGTTCTCGCATATTCACTTACGTGTCATCAGATTGAGCGAGGAACCCAACTGCTCTTATTTCTCGATGATGCCAAACGCTTTGTGCCTCGAAACCGACACGTCATTGATCTCGCACCGCTTCAGCTGTATTCTTCTGCCTTGCTTTTCTCACCGACGCAGAGCATCATCCGACAAACATACGAAAAGCAGCATGATATTCCATGGATGAGTCTTCGACCCAACGTACCATGGTCATGGAGCGCCGAAATACAGAAGCTCGAAGGGCATATTGAGTCGGTCAGTGCGCTCGCTTTCTCTTTAGACGGAAAGATGCTTGCATCGGTATCCCCTCGCGGCACAGTGCGGCTCTGGGGTGTATGGACAGGCGAGCTGATACAGAAGCTCGACTATCGGAAAATACTTGGTCCTTACGGCGCGCTCGAGCTTTATAAGGCTGAATTCTGGCCCTCAGTCTCGGCCATAGCCTTCTCTCCCGACGGCCAGGTGCTCGCATTGTCGTATACACTCCCTATGGTAGCGCTATGGAATATAGCGAGAGGTGAGGTAAGACTGCTAGAAGGGCATGGCGAATGGGCTTTAGCTATAGCTTTCTGCCCCAAAGGAAAGGTAATCGCAACGGCATCCATTGATGGAACATTGCGGTTCTGGGATCTTGCAACACGTGGGGCGGTAGAGAAGTCTGTCATACATTACCACCGAGAACTTAACGCTGTTGCCTTCTGTCCTAACGTGCAGGTGCTTGCAACGGGACATTTTAATGGAACGGTGCAGCTATGGGACATAGCGACAGGCCAGGCGATACGCAAACTCACTGGACATGATATGTCCGTCCCCCATGTGGTTTTCTCTCCCAACAGACAGCTACTGGCTTCCACGTCTCATGACGATACATTACGGCTGTGGAATGTGGCGACGGGCAAGGAAACGCAGAAGATCAAGAGCCACGCGCAGCATCCCGGAAGGGTAAACTTCTCTCATGACGGGAAGATACTCATTATGGCGGAAGGGGCGATTCTGCGGCGATGGAGTACATCTACAGGCGAGGAGATGCATCGGCTCGACGGCCACGATGACGACGTTCTTGCTGTGGCATCCGGTCATGACGCCGATGTCATTGCATCGGCATCCGCAGACGGCACGGTGCGATTGTGGAACGCGGAAACTGCGAGAGCCCATGAAAAGCTCGAGGGCCACGACCATCGGGTCGGCGCTATGGCCTTGTCCTCCGACGGGCACATGCTTGCTTCGGCGTCTGTGGACTTCACAGTACGGCTTTGGGACACAGCGACCGGCAAGACGATGCACACGCTCACTGACCATTCCAGCGGTGTGCGTACTATAGCCTTCTCGGAGGATGGGTCTATGCTTGCAGTCGTCGCTTCTGGTGACAGCACAGTACCGCTATATAACACAGTGACAGGCTTGGTGTTACAGACATTCGATCATGCCCGCGGTCGCGTTAGCATAGCCTTCTCTCCTGATGGACAGATGCTTGCATCGGCCTCTGAGCGCGACAAAACCGTTTACGTATGGAGCACGTCTACAGGCGACGTGCTACATAAGCTTGAATGTCTTTCCGAGCCTGAATATCTTGTCTTCTCTCCTGACGGCCAGATGCTTGCACTGGCTTTGAATGACATGGTCGCATCATTGACTAGCAAGGTCGCAAAATGGGATCTGGCGACAGGCGAGCAGCGGGAGCTAGAAGGGCACAGGGGCTTCAGTACAGCTATAGCCTTCTCTCCCGACGGACAGATACTAGCATCGACGTTAGCTGATGAGTCGGTCCAGCTATGGGACACAATGACGGGCGGGAAGGTACAGAACTTCAGAACTCATCATGCATTTGTCCGTACACTAGCTTTCTCTCTTGACAGGAATCTCCTTGCAGCACTTGGTATGGAAACAGTGTTGCTTTGGAATGCGAAGACGGGCGAGGTGATGCAGCAGTTCAAAGCGAGCGGAAGCGCTGAACGCATAGCCTTTTCGAAGGACAACCAGTTGTTAGTGACTGATGTTGGACGATTCGGCATCACACAACCAGTCTCTGACCGAACTGCCGAGGATAATAAATCCACATATGTGTTCGATGACCTGACACTGAAGGAAGAGTGGATTCAATGGCAGGGCCAGGACCTTCTTTGGCTGCCGCACGAATACCGAGGAAAGCATGTTAAAGTGCACAAGAATACTCTTATGATCGGACAGCACTCTGGCGCTGTATCGTTCTTCAGATATGGTCCTCTGGAAGATTCGCAAGATGAATCCTGAGGGCGGGAAACACCTGAAAAATCTCCCGGTGAGGACTCGGCATTAGAGAAATGTACGTTGACAGAAGAGAATGGTGCGTTGGAATGAGAGATAGGTCCATTTGCTTCACCCTTGGAGTGTACCTTTATCTACCCTGGAACGCGACCGATCCTGGGCCACCTCCACATGTGCCACGTACAGACCTAATCGGCGCCTTGTACCGTCGTGTTACATTCAAGACACAGCTGTGCATAGAGGTCTATAATTGCACAGCCCATATGCTACAGAGCGAGGGAGAGATGACCACGCCAATCAGCAGCACTGGGTACAAAGACACTCCGTCAAAACCATCAGCCTTCAGCAGCATTGGGGAAAACCAATGGTGTCTTCGCCGAAGATTGTCACATCCCCAGCATAAGATAAACAATCTTCGTTCAGTCTGGTCAGGTGCTTTCGGTCCTCGAAGCCGCGTGAGAGGGACTGTATCAAGACTCTGGTCGTTGCAAGCGCCCTCTACCCCGATGGCAGAGAGATATCTCGAACTCGGCCGAACATTCAATGCCGTCCTTTCACGCGCTCTACTCAGATGTACTATGCGAGGCCTTGCGCCGCCAGCTGAGCTGACTTTGTCACGACTGTAGTGGTATCCACTCGCCACAGCCTCCTTCCCACCCGACTCTTCTGCGCAAGCGTGTACTGTACAGCCGCTGGCCTCTCTGTGCAGATGCTGCTTGAGATGAGTACGGTGACTAGCTCAGACACAGAACCAATCTAGATGGAAGGCGATCTATCTCTCACACAACTACTCCCTAGGACCGAGAGAGTGCCTAACTACATGTGCCGCAAAGATCTTGAAGGTTTCTACGCCGGTGAGGAGAGAGGACCAGGATACAGCTGTACGCATGATGAAACGAGATGTGGAAAACAAAGACCAAGATTGAACGACCAAGCAATGAGTGGTTTGATTTACTCTCACGCCAGTGATGATGATGATGATTATGAGGATACAGATAATATTTATGATATTTACGACCACCAGACCTAGCCTGTCTTTTTCATTCTTTTCATAGCGATTGAACGGCCGTCTCTGAATTTAGCCTCGAAACGTCCACTCAATTTCTCTCCCGACCACCCAATAAAGCCAAGCTGATTATCTCCCACGCTTTCGCACGCCACTTGATGCATAGATACCAAGGTGAGAAGAAAGAAACGCCTTCGGGGTGCGGTATTATTGGAAGAACTAGGTTCATGAGGTAGATTACGCTGAAAAACTTTTCCCCTCATGGGGATGTATATACAAAAGCCATTCATCAACGACGACAACTTAACGCAGAACTGTCTATGCGACGAACGGGCGACCGTGGGCGCGCGCGGTGGTGGTCGCGGTCGCGGACGTCGAGACGCCCGGGGTGATGGACAAGCTGGCGGTGGCGGTGGTGGTGGCGAAGCCGAAGCCGGAGCTGAGGGCGGCGACGGTGGTGGTGGCGGTCGGGGCGGCGGCGTCGCCGTGGTAGCCGGCGGTGGCGTAGTAGCTGGCCTCGGCGGACATGAGGGCGACGGCGGGCTGGTAGGCGTTCAGGCTGGCGAGGTTGAGCACGGCCTGCTTGACGGCGGCGGGGGTGAAGGCCGAGGCGTTGTAGACCTGGGCGGAGAAGCGCGGGTCGGTGGGGTCGGCGAACTGCTGGGTGCTGCTGAAGTCGTAGCCGAGGTTGCTGAGGCTGGTGACGTTGAAGGCGGCCAACATGGTGTTGTCTTCGTGGATCAAGTTGTGGCAGTGGACTGGGGGAGGATTGTTAGCTGCGATGTAGGATGAACATGTTGCAGGGATGACTTACACATATACACGCCGTTCCATGGGCCGTACATGGCCAACACACGCACAGTCTCGCCAGGCTCGAGGAGGACGACATCCTTCAGACCGGCAGTCTCGTAGGGGAGAAGACCGCGAGCACCGCCAGTTCGGCTGATGACCTGCATGTTGACGAGATGGACGTGGACAGGGTGAACAGCCGGGCCACCAGTGTGGTGGAGTTCCCAAAGCTCGACAGTTCCTTGAGGTGGGCGCGCGAGCACACGGTTGTTGGCGTCAGCGAAGTCGACGCCGTTGATCGTCCACAAGCTCTCGCCACCCATCTGGAAGTTGAAGGTGTGGTCGACGGTGGTACGGGGGGCCGGCCATTGGATGTTTCCGTTCAAAGTGCTGGGCACTGCACCGTTGTTGCTCTTATCCGTGACAGTGTTGCCGACCACGAATCGCATGACCTTGTCGGTGTTCTGGTATTCGTTGATCTGCTGCTGTTGCATGTTGTTACCAAGCGTGATGTTCTGACCGGCATACTGGGCGAAGTCGATGACGACCTCGTAGCGCTCTCCCATGGCGATGGTCACGTCTTTGGCAGTGACGGGGCTGCCGAAGAGACCGGAATCGGAGGCGATGACTTGGAAGTCGATCCAGTTGCCGTTGCTGTCTGCGAAGTACAGGTCGTATGGGCGGGAAAGAGACATGTCATAGAGTCTGAAGCGGTACTTGCGTGGCTCGACAGCAAGGTATGGCCAGGGCTGGCCGTTGACGTGGATGGTGTCGCCGAAGAAGTTCATTGGGTTGCTGTTTGGCGAGACAAGATCACCGTTCGACTGGTATGACTTGTCCATCAGGGCGAGAGGAATGTCGTATTTTCCACTCGGCAGGCCAAGAGCATCCTCCGCCGGGTCATGGATGATGTAGACACCTGACTGTCCGTAGTACGCATCTGCCGCAGTGTGTCCTTCGGCGTGGTCGTGGTACCAGATTGCGCGAGCACTCTCGGTGTTGGGGTAGTAGTAGTCCTTGTAGGAGCCCACAGGGATCTCATCAGCGGCCCAACCATCCCATGCAGCGTGTGTGTAGGATCCGTGGAGATGGACGGCTGCGGTCTGCTCGCCATTGTTGAGGTATCTGATGATTGTCTCGGTGCCCCGTTCCACGATGTAGGTTGGGCCGGGTGCGGTGGCATTGTAACCAACAAGGTGTGCAGGGCCAAGATTAGGGTATATTTGGGAGGTGAAAGATTGAATGGTTGAAGAGAAGTAGTTCACAGTTCGGCCGTTCACGATCTCGGTGCTAGAAATGCATGTCAATTTGGGAGTACAACCAACGGGCAGCAAAGCTGATATACATACTGTTGAGGTGTCGCGACTGCAGGAATCGGCAAGGGCATCTGGAAGATGTAGTTGTATGTGGGAGAGACTGATTTTCCAGCTCCTCTCCATTTCGTGGTACTGGATGTTGATGTAGTGGTGGAGCCCCCAAACAAGGAACCGAGAAGACCACCTGCGGGTTCCGCAGTAACAGAGGTGGCTGCTAGGCCAAGAGCCAACAACGTCGAGAACGACGACATGGTCGCTGTGTATGTGAAACGAATGTACGGGGAGCGAGTGATGTATGCCCCTTCGATGGAACGTGAGGATTATGGAAGGTCCGAAAGTGGTCCGGTAGATGACAATCCAGATGAAATACCAAGATCGTCAAACCCCCAAGACGAACGGTACAGTAATGACAAGATAGGAAAAGAGATAGGTGGATGTCGAAGAATCACAACAATGCGCAAGGAGAAGAGTAGAGGTGAGGGAGCAGAGCATGTTACATACAACCCGGACGCTGAGGCCAGGCACGCCACAGCACAACGTGCGAGATTCACCTGCATGCTCGATGCGGAGTGGCTTCGACCATCCATGACTGTTTAGGCATACCCTTGATGTGTCTAGTCTGGGCTGGCGGTTTTAGAAGCGGCGCATGGTAGAAATCGTTACGGAGGGCTTTACTCGGTCGGCGTGTAGTTGGAAGCGAAGCCACGGCAGCGACGGGAAGATCCCTGGATAGCGAGCGGGCGCAGATCAAGCTCCGGTCTAGTACAGCTATTTCGAGCCGTTGATGCGATCCTCCGTATTCACTGCGCAACGATCGATCGAGTAGTGAGGACTGTGCTAGATCTAATGAAGGATTCTGCGAAGATCATGTTGAGAGTGATATCATTGATCCTCGCTTGCGGTCTTCCGGCCAGCTACAGTATCGTCATGTCCTGCAGAGTCTTGATCTTTTAGACGAGAAGTCGATGCAATGCAAGGCTGTGACAGGACCCCTTTGCTGCGCGGGCTGCGCCTGATCCGGCGTCCATAAGGTTTGAAAGCCCCGTCGGTACTACCATTGTTGGGATGGTGGCGATTGGGCCAGAAAGCAGCACCATCTCCATTCTCCGTGCCTGGGTTCAATCATGCCATCATTGATTCTTGGCTGTTATCAGTAATACTCCGGAGGTCGCCATCGTCCTCGAGGAATTATTGTACGACGAGAGTATTGTTCACCGCCAAGTTTTCCAAGAGGTGTCGACTCTTCCAAGTTGAATTCTCCGAGGTCACGGTAGCAATGGCTCGGATGGTATGGATTCCGTCAGCCCCCTGCGCGGGTCGACATCAACGTTGGTCAGGTCATCACCGGCAGTCCGTCCCACTACTGTAATCTGTAGTTGCCAACGGCCAGCGCAAGAGGATTCTAGAAGTCGTAGTAGTGGCACGTTGGGTGGGCAGACCAAGCCCATCAGCCCATCTTTGCATCACGTCGTGCCTTGTAGGGTGCGAGCCCGTAGTCTTCTGGTGCATGCGCCATGCAGCCAATGTCGTGGTCTCGATCATCACCTGATCAGATCAGATAGATAGGAGGACCAGTCTGCGCAGTGGCTCGCATGATCGCATCTACTCGGGATCGGATGTAGGCGAAGAAAGGTACGAGTGTACCGCGGATGGTGCGGCGGCTGAGAAGCATCCGCAGTCAGGACAGCAGCCACGCGGAGTTCAGCCTGTTGAGCTTATGTACGAGCACTACATTTAGATCTCTTCAGCCCTACGTCCTACCAGCTGACAAGTTACAGCCTGATGCTGATACTGCGGTGAATGATTGCTCCCATCAGAAGATGTCGCTCATCCTCCATGAACATGACCTCGTGGTCAAGAAGCCTAGTAGACCCACTCCACACGCCTCGACCGCTCCGAAACGTTTGGAAAGCGTTTCAGGCAATTTCCACCCTCGGCCGAGTGCCGCTCCACACGACAGTACTGTACCGCTCTCCTATTCATAAATTCTACTGTACAGTCTGGACGGGCTTTTACGTAGCCGCGGATCATTGATTCTTTACATCGATCCCCGCAATCTTCGATGCGAGCACTCGCGCCCGGTGCGCCTGTTGGCTACTGCAGGGGAAAGTTTCCTCGTGGCCATGGCGGATTCTTACGGTACTTGGGAATGTGGCCGTGAAATCGTCAATGCTTCGTCGAGGAGAAAGATACGACGACGTTGACGAAGATGATAATGACTATGCTGTGTTATTGAGGCACGTCAGCTAACCACTTATTCTTCATACGAACAACCACGCAAGACATAACAGCTGTGTATCTAATCTCCAGCCTCATCACCCGCAGATATCCTTGATCGCCGTCGTGGCGTCTTGCCCCTTAGATTCGCCAAGATGAGCATCGTCCTCGGTGTCCCACATCTGCAGTACTTTACTGCACAGTGATGATGAACTGGACGGAGTAGCCTCCTGCCTTCCCCACGATGATCTGCAGAATCTGATACAGTAGCCTGGTATATAGTCATTTTCAGCTGCTTACAAAGTATGTGCTGCACGAGTATCATCTGAGATATGCATTGTTCTTTACCAGACGGAGGCCAGAGCTTGTTACAGTACCGTCAGTCTCGCACCCGGGGAGATGAGGAGGTGCCCGAGCATGTCGACTCCCCTATCCTGGACGTCATGTTCGGTGAAGAGAGAAAGAAAAGAGAGGACCTCGAGGCAGCGAACAAAAGTCTGGGACTATTATCTGCCTCGTCCAGAACACATCGGCCGAGGTGACTGAGCGGTCCACGACGTAGAGTCTCGTCTCCTCCAGAAGCTTGTGCACGTCCGTCACGATTCTATATTCGATTCCTCGACTCGTATGCAGCACTACCTTACCTCACGGAGCGCGCCCTGAGAAGTGAGGTCAGGGATATCATCTGGTAAGAATGTCCTGATTGGAGGATAAGGGAAGTGCATACTTGCAGTAGGAAGTATAAGAGATAAAGCCGACGAGCACTTGTGACTATTGAAGAGAAATTGATCAGACTGCTCAGGTTCACAGACTGGAGCACTTGACGCAGTGATTATGCTACATCGTACGCTACTACAGCCCTGAAGAACGCCGACATCCGAGGAACATCCCTTCATACGCTGAACAACGGCGAACTCGTTTCGTAACAACTCATGCGATTCCCTGCACTCGCTCTACGACGGGACCACTTTGACCTCGTCAGCGTTCAATGTGACGCCCTCGCGCACCGCGGTCGGAACGTCCTCGCCCGTCGGCCGGCGCGAGCGCAGATGCAGCACGGCGATGGGCACCCAGCTGCAGCCGAAAATGACGGCGACCATGACGCCACCGGAAGCGATGCCACCGATCGATTCGAGCATGATGGGGAACCAGAAGGGGCCGATGAAGCCCCAGGTCTGGCGGACGACGCCGACGAAGACGCCGATGCTGGCGGCGTGCTCGATGTGGCAGTCGATGGCGTAGGTGATGAGCACGGTGGTGACGATCTGGTTGCCGACGGCCGCGATGGCGACGCCGATGATGGGCGTCACGTTCCAGTGCCCGACGGGCGCCTGCTCGATGCGCACGCCAAACACCAGCATGCCGACCATGGCGAGCAGGAAGCCGGCGTAGCTGAGCCAGAGGCGGTGTTCGGGGGCGGGCTTCGCGTTCAGTTGGCGCGCGCGTCGGTTCATCCAGTAGTCGCTCAGGCGTCCGCCGAGTTGTTCGCCGATGACCGTGCCGATGATGGTGCCGAGGAACTGCAGGCCGAGCTGTTGCGCGTTGAAGCCGAACTTAGGTACGAAGAGTTGCGGGATCTCGACAGTGGCAAGCACGGAGGCGAAGCCGAAGACGAAAGTGTATGCGATGGCGGGAATGGCGATCGAGGCGTACCGGAAGAGGAACAACGGCTGGATGAACTCCATGGGGCTGATCGGCTGGGGATCGATGCGCTTGAAGTTGAGGTACTCCTGTTTGAAGGCCGATCCGTGGTGCTCGACACCGCGACGAATGTAGCGTGTCTCGGGACCCAGGAAGAGGTAGGCGATGAACTGTACTCCGTTGATCTGTGGAGACGCATGTCAGCATAACTTGGACAGACAGATATTGATCCCTGATCACAACTCACAATGGCAAGAATCCAATAGATCCATCGATAGTTGCCGGTGTGATAGGCGACGAAACCGAAAATGAATGGACCAAGCGGTGGACCGAGAGTGACCAACACCGTCCAGAGACCCATATACTGGCCCCGCTCCTTCTTGAAGAAGGTCTCGGTGACGACACCAGTTCCGATGGCGCCAGGCGGGCTGATGAAGAAGGCAACAAAGGCACGGCAAATGGCCATCGAGGTGTAGGTATGACTCAAGGCACAGCCGATGTTGAACAGCATGGCGACGGAGGTGCTGATGAGCCAGATCGGCCGTCTTCCATATCTGCTGGAGATGGGTTTCCAGAACAAGGGTGCGAGGCCCAGGACCAGGATCTGGATGCCCGTGAGATAGGATGCTTTGGTGATGGTGCCGCCTAGATCCATCGCGATGTTCTCGTAGACCGGAATGATTGAGGATGCAATGAAGGTGGTCATCATGGCATGGAAGGCCACACAGACGAGGTTGGTGACCTTCTTTGCCTGGGGCCAGTTGTAGGGGTCGGCAGGGTCATCGCTAGGGATCGGGTCGAGTTCCAGCGTGCCATGGCGATGGATCAGGTAATCCCGATGTGCTTGCGAGAGACCGGCAGCAGCATCGGGCGTGATATAAGTTGCGCGTGGGCCGAGTTCAACGGTGTAGACGTCGGCTTTTTCGGTCAACGAGGCTGGCCGTGAGGAAGTGGCATCGTGGTGGTCCGTCATGTTCTCACTGGTCTCGGGCAGTATCGTCCATCAGCGCGGAACTCTCGACGAATCCTCGAAGGGAAGATGGATGAAAGCTGAGGACAATCACGAGAGAAAAAGAAGGCAGACCGACGACTTGAGGTGTTGCGGCGCATCGAGGAGCACATGTATACGAGTGGCCCCAGTGAGACAGACGTCCGGTCATGTCGCCACACCATCTCAGATGCGGTCCTGGCGCAGCACCACATGGATGCACGTGCAACCCGCAGCTGGGAACACGCGTGTCGGTTATGGGCACGGCGTGAGAGCAGAGTGGAGGATCAATATATCGGCAGATACAGATAGAGCTATGGCGACAGGGAATCCATCCGAGCGGCGCATGCGAACCCACTACTCCATCGTACCCTCCACCTCCGCATTGTAGTCTGGGGTACTCTCCACATCGGCAGTTGCGCGCGGAGCGATAGCACGGTTTTTTAGAGAGTAGTTGGATGTAGCCAACAGTGTTGTCGCGAATCCGAAGCGACACGTTCGTCCTCGTGATGATGACGAACAGTCGCTCTAACCGAAGCCGTCCGAACCTCACTTCAGCCGGGGAACTGTAATCGGACACGGCTGTTTATGGTTTAGCAACTGTGCCACATGGGGGCCAAGGGCATCGGATCCCTCAACCTTCTGTACTGTATTCTCGCCATCCAGCATGTCAGCCTATCAGTCTTCTTTCCTGCAGGATGCCAAGCGGCTGGCTGTCAGCAAGCAACACCAAGCCTTTCCCCACGTCGCGCGGGCTTTTCACGGGGGACGATCTGTCGTTCTGTCTAGCGTGGTTCGCTCTGACAGCGACTATACTTGAACCCCATATGGTGACATCTTCTCGATCATCCACGCGCTGAACCATTAGCCTAATGACCAAACCTCGCTTCTGCCACGAGACGATCAACCTAGCCGTGAGTTTGCACCCAATGCGGGATTTTTAGAGTGGCATATCACACTCCCGATGGTTCGCACAACCATTGGACGGACACGTTACACAGAAGCCTCCTTGCTTGGTGTGATATGGCATCCTGGCAGGTTGCAGGTCTCGAATACTCTTATGGCCCATATACAGCAGACCGGGGCGCAGGTGGGGCTGCGACCAACCCTGTGGGAGCGGTGTGTTGGACAATCTTAAGGTTGCCCTGAGTTGAGATTCTGCATACAAAGGTCCTGTAGACAAACGTGGACATGAACGCGCGAAGGCCTAACGGCCATAGCCGGTTCGCCATACTCGCCACTAGTATAGCTCCCGAGCATGTTGACAGGACCATGTTCTCGTGCCACGTTTGGCTTGATGTAGACAAGGTCCGGCACCTGTCACAATGCAAAGATGGTACAATAGGTGGCACCCGGGCGTTGACGCCGAACAAGACCATACGGCAGAGCGAGCGCCGTGGTGCGACCATGTCCAAAACGGAAATGGACAGATGACCACCCTAGATGATGGTGAACAGCAAGTCTCTACTGATGGGGCATTGATGGAGAGGTACCTAAGTCAAGCCGCCCCACGATGAAACTGTCAAGATAATCAAACCTACGATAGACCGTGGTGAGTCTTGAGTAGGGCCACCAGGGTATGCTTTTGAGTGGTCAAGTCTATAGTCTACATCTCCGCACGCCACAGCTGCTACTCGTGAGAACGTGACCTCTTACATTTGTCAAGCGGTGCTCTACCGCTCACCCGCCAATCGTCGATCCTGCACTTCGGTCAACGCCTTGCTGCCACTGACATACGCCACAGCGGCGACCACACCAGCTACAGGCAGCGTCTGGAACAAATTCCAGCTCAGATAGTACATGAAGAACACGCCCTCCATCGCCACGACACTGCCGAAGAACAGCCCGTGTGCGGCTGGGTTGGCGCCAAACGCCTTGCCCGCATGGCCAATGTTGCCTCCAAGATACATCCACGCCCCGAGCAGTGTGGGCAGCGTGGCAAGCACGGCGAGCGTGAAGAACAAGCTGATCACTTTCGGTGCTGACTTGGGGTCGTCCTTGAAGATGTGGTGGATTTCTTCCTTGCGGACGTAGCGGTCCGGTGGTGCGGGGATGGCCAGCGGCGCGCCCGAGTCGGTTTCAACGGTCAAGTCGAAGGCATGTTGGTTGAACGGCTTGCTGGAGCCGAAAGATGCAAGGACAATCGACGCCTTCAAAGGTTTGGTAGCGGCTGCGAATTGGAAAGGAAGGTCTTTTTGTGTCTGGTTCATTGACCCATGAGTATTTCCATGCCATGCAGATGTGGGAGTTTCAACGTACGAGCTCCACTTTGCCCTTGCCATCGTCTTTCAAGCTGAATGTGAATGACTCTTCCAATCCACTCTCGGTCTCTTGCAATGTCAAGAAAGCTTGGTGAGGCCTCTTGCCAGTCTTTCCCTCTGTGGCAGTGAAGATGATCTTCAACGTTTCCGCGGTAGCCAGTGTGATCGAGTTAAGAGGGGTACCCGGCGTGAGTCTGAATGTCCACATGTTAGGAATTCCGCTCCCCAAGAATCTCTTCAATGTGTAAAGACGGAGTCAATATACTTCTCATTCGTACCAGCTGCGCCAACGCCAGCGCCCTTGGCCTGTACTGTCAAAGTGGCATCTGTGAAAGTCCAAGAGCTCGCTGCCAGCACCGCTGAGCTCAGTGAAAGGCAAAGGATGGTCGCTCGTTGTAAGAACATCATGGTTGCGATTGCAATATTATGAATAGCATTGCGGAAGTTCCTCCAGAAAGGTGGTCAAGTCAGGTCCCTTCCCCTTCAAGACTAGCGTGGATTGTGTGTGCGTCTCACTTCTACCTCTCCAGCTCACATACTACACGATTTAGTATACACTAACTACTGTACGACAACTGGTCACATCCTGAATACAGCCTCTCAGCAATGGATCGCATGTAAAGAGAAAAGACAACTTGTTCCCAATCTCCAGTTGAAGGTACTTCTTGAACGATATTACTATGCTTCATCTTTGCTTGGCATTCACTTGGAATGTCTCGTCTCCAGCCGGCCGCGTCGATTGTGCCACTTCGTAGCGTAGGGATTCTCCAGGCCATGGTAGAGATACCCTCGGATTGTCCTTTGTATGTGTACATTACCTGTGCAATGCAGACTGTGGCTAGCGTGCCATATGAGTTGATTATACGTGCTGCTTGGTCTTCGACATGCAAGGAGCATCACTACCGCTATGCCTTTTGACTATGTAAGAATCAGGTAAAGCACATCCACACTTTCGTAGGAATAATGAGGCTGTGATATTCGTCATGTCTCCAGAGGTCGTTGCCCTCTCGATTAAATCCTTTGTATAATTAGCATGTCTTGTGATGGCTTCCGAATCGGGAAGCTGGAAACTCAAATACCATGTCGAGGAAGTATGTCTCAGGCGCAACATATGCCCATGTATATTCGGCTCGAGTGGATGGACTGGAGAACAGTCGAGAGCCCTCTGGCGTATTCGCTCATCATAAGCCGTCCTTCCAAGACATTCCCAAGAGGCAGCAGCAGCCTGCTGCGCAACCAGAGAAAAAGTGGAGCCTTTCACGTGCGCGCTAGTTCAATTTGATACTTGGAGTCTTGGACCTCAATCACTTTTTGATAATTGCAGTCATTGCTTCTTTCCATTCGCGTCTTATTCTCACTGGTTCTACGCGCCTCGTACAGCAACTCGATCACTCAGTGCGAAGTGCTTACTGTTACGTTGCCACTGAACAACCAAATACGCGGCTCAAGCGCTTTCCCGTGGAGTGGCAATTGCCATACCAATCTGGCGGTCTCCACAGTGTCGGAGTGCCAAGCTGGGCTGCCTGATTTGCCTTCTCGATGCCAGATTCGGGCAATCCTGGAGTGTCCGTCTTCCATTTCACTTCCAGGATATCCAATGCAAAAATAAGAAAATACAAGCAAGCCACCGAACGCGGGATGTCTACCGGGAGGAAGGATGTATCAGAAACCTCAGAGGGCACCACGCCTGTACCAAACCAGACATCAGAGTCCGGAGAACCATCCGCCAAACGACAGAGGACGACATCGCATCTGAATAATGCGGAAGTCATTGCTCCTGCTGCATTGAATCAGCCCCTTACCACCGGCCGGCCGAAACGTGGATCCGCGCTCAAGTTCCGGTACTCTGACAATATGGTAGTCACAGCGGAAGACCGAGCGATGACAGCTTGGGAAAGCACCTCAGAGCTATCGTCACTGTCCTCCACGCCGCAAATCGAACCCGTGGATGCAACCAACCGAGAGCCTACGCCACCTTCGGTCGACGAAGACTATGGAATGCTCTCGACTTACTACATCATGGACGACGACGAAGACGAAGTAGATAAGAAAACAGAGGAACCACTGATGACCAAACCATCGACGACGCCGCCACCTCCTGGACCAGCTTTGCAAGGCACAGACCAACCAGAGGGATCTCCTCGACTGGTACTTCCTGTGGCTACACAACGTCAAGCGCAACTCAAAAAGCAGCCAAACCCACGACGTCCCAAAAAAGTACATGCCTCATCTCAGCCTGATAATTGCGCGCTTCCGGTGCATAATACCTTGCCGCAAGCTACGATGCACCATCCTCCACCTCCTCCCATTGTCCCTCGAGTCATTCTAATGGACATGAATCTTGGCTCAGAGCTGCATAAACGCCGCGAACAGGTGTCCGTGGAGGAAATGATCAAATGCGTGGATGCTCTGTCTGTGGCTCTCAGCGTCTTCAGTCGCGTACCATTCGTACCCAGACCGCCAAAGGAGATGCAAGCCACGAATCCCAAGCTTGCCAAATCTGCTAAGCACAGAGGTACATTACTCCCCACCCCTCAACTTTGCGCCGTATATGCTAACTATGTCAAAGCTGATAAGAGCGGCGCTGTCGATGATTTACTTTCCATGATTGACTGTGTCTCCGAGGGGGATCAGGACGAAGCTGAGGCTGAAGCAAGCGTGTCCCATCCTGGTCAGCCCGATGAAAGCCTAATGTATGGCATTCAGTTCATACAGAACGCGCTCAGGTCGTGGGCCCAACAACGTCTACAAAACATGATCGCACAACATACTATGGAGCAATGGTACGAGCAGCAAGTGCAGCAAAGCAACAGGCGAGGGCCCGGAAGACCTCGGAAGTCTGATTATGGTACTTCGCTGCAAGAGTTTACCCCAACAGTCCATATGAATCTTGATATCCAGCCGGAAGGTCGTGCTATTCGAGCTTTTCACGAAGTCTTGCAATGTGGAGCACTACAGGTGAACGGAGTGCTACCGCACGAAATGGCTCGTGCTCTTACGCAGCTGTACATGCAGATCGATCATCTGATCAATAACGGGCATAAGTCTGACCCACCTTTCGTCTGTATGTCGTATGGCGCTCAACAAGCGGCACACCGTAGCCGCCTCCAGAAAGCGAAGGATGATTTGGTCAGGATACAAGAAGAATTTGAGCTATATCAAAAGATTGGCACAACTCACGTCGCCCATCCGCAGCAGATGCCCGGTGCCCCAGGGCAGCGATACTACCAAGGAGACTTTTACCAAAGTCACCAAGCCGGTCACTCTCCAGCCAACCCGATCCTGGTTGGTTCGCAGCCTGCAAGTACTCCGCATGAACCTGCATCGACGCACCTGCCTGCCAGTGGACACACACACCAAGCGCAAGCAATACGAATAGACCAGACTCAGCACAGCCCGATTGTGCCGTTGCAAGCTCGACCAGTCCACCACACAGCAGACATAGAAGGTAACCTACCGATCTCGCTTTGGAGATTCGCAGATACTGACGTTAGTTCACAGCAGGTCTACTTTCAAGATCGGGCCAGCAGATGAGGTTCTCGTTCTCGCCCGGTACCGAGCAAGCAACGGAAGTATCTGGTCCAGCGGCCTTGTCAAATGGGAGCCGGTCAGGACAAGATCCTTTGAACACCACACCACAAGCAGTGCCACTCTCAGGATATACACCAATACCCGCATCACTGCCATCACAGAGCGCTACACTTGCGAGCAATGACGCGAATGGAGTCACAACCCATCCGCCAGGTGCGAGCTCAGACAACCTCACACACGTCACGAACGAACGAGCGCATGCAGCCAACAGTGTGATAGACATCTCCTCCGACGTAGAACCTCCTACAGATTTCGATAATATCGTTGTTGCCCCGGCATCTAAAGGTACAGGGTTCACAGCCATCAACGCAACCCCGCGCGCGTCGCCTTCGAGTCGAGCGGAAGTGTCGACCAATCGACTCCGAAAGGACTTGCCGGAGTCGCGCCTGTCAGCAGTGCGTGGAACCCGTCGAGTGACTTCAGTACCGAAAGCGAAGTCAAAAGAGATGCACGTGAGTGCGATCGTTGTAGACCAGTAGGATGGTCTCACCGCCAGTAGCCAAGCGCTCCAGAGAAGCGAGCCAACTCCAAAGAACGGGCGAAGAACAAGGAGTAGTAAGAGAACCATGGAGATGCCATGATCCGAGTGGCAATATCGGAGGACCAGAAAAAGGCCATGCGGATTCGGTCTCCGTAAGACCTAATGATTACGATGATGAATGTACGTTTAGCGAGCGAGTGAGCGACCCTTGTACCAAAAGCTGCCGACAAGTGTAGCAGGAGCATGAGCGGCTGTCTTCATGTTTTGTACCAAGGACGCGAAGCATGGCGTATACCCTAAGCACAGGAGGATGAAACATAATGATTCTAATTCGAAAAAGCTGAGTCCTTGCTGTATCACGTTATTGTCTGCGCTAGATAGATAAGGTACCATGTATGAGTTTTGGCATAGCGAAGTTCAGTTTCGCAGACGGGCATGAACAACGTGTGACATTGCTCCTGCTTCTGTCGATTCTGTTTCTGCATCAATCCTTAAGGTATGTTGATACTACCATCTTCGTAAAGTCTCGCGTAATGTCAGGCATGGTCACATGCAAGCTTGCTCCTGGTGCAAAATCAAACTTCATTTCATGAATTCGTAGATATAACCACACACACTCTCGGACGCTGTAGAATGAGGAACGCCGCCTTGGACGAACATACATGTTCAGTTGGACTTGTTGCTGCCCGCCTCACCCACAGTGGTTTGCGCGCCTTTCACTTCAAAGCCCTTGTCGGGATAGCCTTCCTGCTCTTCGGCAATGACCGTGCCGTCGACAGCGACGATGGGCTGGTAGCTCATCTCTTCCCAACCCAGGCCCAGCTCGCGGACGAGCTTTTGGTTCGCCGTCGGCCATACAAGGCACAACAGCCAGTACACGACGAAACTGACGGTGAATGATAGGAGCCAGCCCAGCTCGCCGAGTTTCATCGCCGAGCTGCTAACGGTTGGGCCCAAGGTACCCACGAACCCTGGGAAGGGTAAGGCAATACCGCAAAGGTAGGCGATGACGGCTTGCAGGTTCCAGCCCTTGTGGTAGTAGTAATGCTCGTTTTCCTTGCTGCCGTCGTAGAGATGGCTGATGAAGACGTTGCCGCGCGTCAGGACCCAGTAGTCGCAGACCATGATGGCCACGACCGAAGCCATGAACAGCCCATACCCAGCCAGGAACGTAGTGAAGGTGCTGGCGGAGGCGAGGATGGTCCAAGGACAGATGGCGAACGCCAGACACTCCACCAGTAGCTGGCCGCGAGGGATAGAGATGAGCCGTGGGAACAGCATGCTGCTATCGGCGCCGAAGGGGATCATGTTGGCAGCAACATTGGTACCGAGAATGCTCACGGCCCAGCCGAACGCAGCGAGGAAAACAGCAGTGCGGGCTCCTGGTCCCCAGAACCTGTCCAGGATCGCATCAAGCAACTCCCACTGGTTCCAGAGCGCCAGTCCCCAGGCATTGTTGATGGCAGAGGTGGACAGGATACCTAGACTGGCGGAGAGAGTGACCGCGATCGGGTTGGAGAAAAGCTGAGACCACATGGCTCCGGTCTTCGTCTTGCTCCATCTTGCGATATCCGGCTGGTTTGTGATCAAGGTTGCGGTATTCCCCATACCAGAATTGATTGAGTAGATAAAGAACCAGCCCCAGCCGTTGTTTGACGCTGTGGTGGACTTGAGGTGTCCTACGCCAACATTGCCTTTCGTGGTGATCTGGTACAGATTAGTCTCAGAGCAGATGGAAGAGTTACCGTGAGCAACTTACCATGCAGAAGATGAATAGACCCCAGATAGCGGGCAACATCACGATTGCCTTGAACCAGAAGAACTTCTTCAACTGATATGGTCGGAAGAAAGTCAAGGGCAGGTGGATCAGCCAGAAGAGGAAGAAAGCCAGCATACCCGCGCTCGTGATGCCGATACTTGCCGGGATATGGTTGGGGATATCGGTATAGTTATGTCCAAACACCGCTCGGAGCATGTTGGCTAGCAATGCCGAGCCGGAATACAGCTGGACTCCGTACCAGATGACTGCGAGCGCCGCTCGGGCGAGTACGAAGTAGTAGGCGCCCCACATCCCAAAGACCGAACGTCCAACGACAGGATAGCCAATGTGGTACACGGACGCACAGCGGCTGTTGAAGAACATGGCGATGCTGGAGATGGTCTGCGAGATGAAGATGGTAAGGATTGCTTGCCACCAGTTCAGCCCGATACCGATCATCGTCGCACCCAGTGTCCAGTTGCCGAAGGACAGACCCCAGTAGAAGATAACAAAATTCCACCATCGCCATGTCCGCTTTTCGTACGGAGTGGGATCCAAATCCTCATTTGACCAGGTCGGGCCTGATGGGCGATGGCCATGCTAGAGATTGATGAGTACTATGGATCTTGAGACGGAAGCACGAAGCTGGCATGCTCACTTGGTCCAAAGCAGTGTCTGGCAACTGCACCCAGTTCTTGAAGGCCTGCCAGCTGGTGAAGGCCTTTTTGGTGTTGTACACCTTCTCATCCATCTTCAACCGCAAACCAGCCATCTTTGCTGAGCAGCACTAGTGCAGGGACTGAGCCGCACAAACAAGAGGAAACGAATTTGCTCCGGCCTATGATACCACCCGCTTCCAGATCGAAGACGTCTCACACGGCTCCGCAGCTAGAAGGAGAAATGAATCTCTGCAATCCAGCACCAGCGGCGAGGACGAAGTGTATAGGTAGGTATCTATATCGCATGCGCTTATCGCCAAGGTGCTTCTAGAACAGATAGGCGTGCATGGAAGGTCGGGTGCGTGACGCGTGGGGAAGAAAGCTTATGCGCTCACCACGACCCTGCGGCGACGATGATACCACGCCATGGACCGTTGAGACGTACAGTAGCTGTGGGTAGCGTCGGTGGCAATCCTCAAAGCAGCCGGCGGGCATGTCTTGCCGTCGTTACATCTGCCCTCGCAGGCTAACGACGAATGCAGCCAGTCGGTAATGCCGACAGTCGATTGCATGCCTTTTGTTATCTTGTTTCGCTAGATACGCTGTCAGGGCTCGAGATTGTGGCAATACGGGGGCAGTCAGCTTATCGACTTGGAGCACCAACGAAGAAGGCTAGTTAGATTCAAGAATATATTATACCCTGAATCTCGACAACCACAAATCGGTCGATTAGCTCAGTTGGTTAGAGCGTGGTGCTAATACAATCTCTGCGAGGAGAACTATTGGAACGCCAAGGTCGCGAGTTCGACCCTCGTATTGACCAGACTTGCAATTCTTTTGCCTCATTGATGGTCATTTTTGATCGACGGACATGGTCCTGAAGAACGGCACGAGCAGTCTACCAACTGCAGAGGTCTCTCTTTTGGATATACAGAATTAGAAATGAAAGTTTCGACGCAGATAGGCATGATGTCGCTAGGGATGCTGTTACTCGTGTGCTTATGTTAAAAATGCGGATTGCATAGACAGAGGCAGCAATAGTCCTCAGGTCAATTATCGGCGGCAGAACATGTTTGATTAATCTCTAACGAGAGACGAAAAGGTGGAGTGATTGGTCATGTTACACTTTCTACATCGTACAATGCCTGCCTCTTTCCATCATAGAATCACGTATCCTGTGCATCAGCGTCGACTTGCGGTGCGCGCACATCATGAGGCTTGTCACGACGTGTACGCCCATACTGTGCTATTGGTAAGCATCCCTCTCGTTGTGAAAGACACTCCCATGAGTTCGAAGGAGATCTCAATAACGTCTACGCTTGCGCTTCGATGATGCTGTCGCCGGCTTTCTGGCCTTTTCGACCGTCTCTGGCGTTCCGATATCAGTAGCCGAAGTAGCTTTGCCACTCAGCGTCGCATCCGTATCGACCGGGGCAAGCTCCGTAAGCGTGTCCTCATCCATATCGGAGAGCTCCTCGGACATATCACGTAGCACAGCGCGGCCAGTATATCTTTCTTCGTGTACGGTAGTTCCGCTGATGTCGAAAGGATCGAGATACCAGGGGACACCACCATTGGCAAGGACATCGGTCGGATCGATTGGCATCGGACCTGACTCTGTTGGTGCATGAGACTTGGTCGAGACAGGTGGTGAGAGCGGTTCCTCAGCTTTGTCAGCAACGAAGTGAGCTGTTGGTTCCCGGCTCGACGAAGTGCTACTGACAGCTTCTGCCGATATCCCATTATTGTTACTCGGAATCCGGATAGTATCCTCTTTCCCGGGAATGTTGAGGTGAATCACACTTCCATCGGCGTGCTCCTTAACGTCACGGTTATCATCTTCCTCGTCGCCGTTCACGACCGCCAACGGACGCGCGATCGTGGAAGCATTCGAGGTTGAACGAGGCTGCCTTGTGCTGTTGAACTCCTCCGGTTCGTCAAGTTCCATGTCCTTCGAGGATGCAAAGATTCCCATTGAATCTAACTTGCGGAGCTCTTCTTCATGTGCGTGTCCTCGTAGGTCGGCTTCTTTGCGCAACGCATCTTTCATCGGGTCATTGACGGCCTTGACGAGTCGCTTCGCAAGTTTCTTCACTTCTTTCTGCTCTAGGGTCAGTGCAAGATGTTCAGCCGTGCCGGGTCTTGCTTCCATGAGGTGGTTGTTGATCGCCTGCATGTCGGTAGTCTCGACAAGATTTGCCGATTTGGCGAGGACCTTGCCGACCTCGAGAATGAAGTCGCGTGAGAAGTCTGACACCGAAGTGTAATAGCGCTCGCGCAGTCGGTGTGCAAGCATCTCGAGGCCATCTTTGAACATTTGTGTCTTCTCGTCGATCCTGATGTAGTCAGCATAAATTATTTGTCAGAGCACGTCGTGATAGTCATGAACTCACTTTTGCGCTTTCTGCACAATCGGTACGAGCAGCGGCGTGATCGGGAAATAGACAGTGTCCAGAAGCTCTCTCAGTAATTGAATCTCTTGTAAGCGAAGTAGTTCTCGTTCTTTGACCATCAAGGAGAGGTCTGTGATGTAGCTCATGTCCTTGTGCAGGATCTCCGCGAACTCGATCCGACGCACAAGCCTTGGTCGACCAGCAGCACCCATACCGATGAAGTTGCGTCGGGTGATTTCCATGCTAGAGAAGCTCTCCAGCTGCAACTGCAATCGCTTGAGTAACGACGCCCCGCGACGTGCTTCTCTTTTGAGCGTCCAGTACCTCGCGGCCTTTTCTACAAACTCCTTACGCTTGCGAACGGTGAATCGAGTCAGGCTGGCTTCCACGGAGCTATAAACCACCGCCGGTACGACCGGAGCTCCTGATGGGAGTCGCCAACTCATCTTCGTAGGCTGATTGCGCTTCCGCTTCGTGACTGCAATAGTGTCTTCCGCCTGGTTTCCATCACCATATATGCCTCCATCGGCAGGAGGTGGCGCACCAAGCTCCAGTGCTGCAGTCTGGCTGTCCGCCCACTTTCGATCCTTCATCGCATGTTTATACCACCGCTTCGCTTCTATGATAGCGTGGTCAGTATCATATGTGCGGCGCCAATCTGGTGGCACGTGCTTGTCACAGAACGCTTTTAACGCATTGGAATCAATGCCAGCTTGGTGTTGGGATTTCATCTTCAAGAACAGTTTTGCTCGTCGTGCACATGTGACATGGAACGCAGCGAAGCAGTTCTTATTTCCACATTGAATGCAAGCCCCCATCTTCTGGTTGCAGATGTAACAGTTCAGCTTCCATCGTCCTCGTGGTACCTTGTCGACATCTGTAATTGGTTCCATGAAAGTAGTGTTGGCTATCGTGACCTCTGGGATCCAGATGGAACAGAGTAGGTGACTCCATCGAAGAGTGCTGGTCTGTTTGAAAGCTCCATCCACATTTGGACAAAAAATGCACGTTGGTGTTCCTCGTCCAATTTCCTTACACTTCCGGCAGAACCATTGTCCTTCAGGTATGAATGGCACCCCGTAGCATTCCTGGTGCACCGCAAGATCACAACCATCACAAAATATGATGGCGTTCGCGTTCTCACAATCTCCGTCGTCACAGATTGAGCATTTGCTATCTGGCTCGTCTCCTGGAGGCGGATCACCGTTCACCGCAGCCTGTGAGCTGGAACGCGGTCTATGCGTCTGAGCGTGACGTGGCTGTGGTTTTGGTATCCTCTTCTCAAGCGCATGATACTCTTTCTCGATTTGCGTCATGGTGATCTCGAATATAGCAGGCTTGATCGCATCTACACCTTCTGACTTGCGTTGTTCGTTGAGTTCTTCCAGCCATGCGACATCCTGTTCGTCCATGTCATACTCGACACGGCCGACAACCGGATTGGTATGAGGATCATCCACCGGGCCGTCGCTTTCCAGTCGCAAGCTGACCTCCGCTTCATCTTCCACTTGCTGGCCATCTGTCAGCCGAATAAGAGCCTTATAAGGTATTTCGAACCGATCGCTCTCTTGATAGCCGATGCTGGACATGGTCCTATCCACATAATTGATCTTGTTCTCTTTCTGGTCGTCTTCATACTGCAGGAAGTGGTTCTCGTGACGGTACGATGGCTTTGGGAGATTCAGGCGCTCCTTCGGGTTGTGGGTCGGCAAGGGCAATATGCGCGGAGCAGGTGGGGAGCCCAAACCGTTGAGCATAGACTCTGGTCTTCGTGGAGGTCGACCCGGTCTACGTTTGGCTGGTGTGACCATGATATTCTGAGACGGATCATCCAAAGCACCCTCGTCTGCAACATCTTTCATGTCCACCTCACTTTGCGCCAGCTTTGTGTCACTCATCATGCTCAACGATTGCACCAGACCTGGCTTCACGGCATCTTTGGCTTTTCTGCCATCCACCTCGTCCGCCGTGAAAATGGTGAGTGCGGCATCGATATCCAGATCTGGGTGAAACTCCTCCCAACTCCGCTCTTCTCGTGGCTTGTATCCATCACTAGCCTGACTAGCAGCTGCCGCGGCTGCAGCATTACTGTAACGCGGTCTGGGAGTCGAGGTTCGTGGCGCAAATCGCCGTGGTGCCTCACGGCGTGGTCGGGTTTGCATGGCGGATCTGGTCGTCGTCGGCGTGTCACCGCCTTCGTCATTAAATCTTGAGCGGCTCGACTGCGAGCGAGGAGCGCGAGCTCGTGGGGCAGTCAATGCCATGCTTGAAACCTCGTTACCATCACTATCGACCCAGCGTCCTCCGCCTGAATGCATAAGGTCAGTACTTTCTGCGACTTGCGCGCGGCTGGCTTTACCTCCTAAGCCTCCTAGGTGAGGATGTGTCAGTACCAACTCTTGCCACGAACTTGTACATGTCTTACCAGGAACATATTTCTTCCTCTTGTTTTGAGGTTCCGTCGCAGCAGAGCTAGCGATGCGAAGTGGACGTCCCGGAGTTCGGGCGACAGCAGCCATATCGAGCGCGCGTGTTTGTAGGTTGTGCGCAATGACGATTCAAGGTGCGCTTCCGGGGTCGCTAGAGTGCTTGCGTGCGCTTCGCGGAGGAATGATTCAAGGACGAGCATTCATGGTTCACTGGCGATCGAAATCGTTCGCGCCGACAGCATAGCAAAGGTGAATCGAGAGTAGATTCGCGATAGTGGTAGTGGGGTGATGTATCTGGCGTATGAGCTGCACGAGGTTGACGGCGTGACGCGCGACAACGTGAGCAGTGAGGGATAGGCGAAGCTAGTACGAGCAAGCGCGATCTAACGGGTATCGCAAACACGTGACATCGATTTGCGTAGAACACGACAGCGAACATGGGGAAGGCAGAGCATACGACACAAGTGTTTGCGCATCATATTGCTCGATCAACATGCGGAATCACGAGATAGCAACCTTGCTCACCACGTAATCACGACTCAATATAACATTCGACATGAGACTATCAATGGCCACATAAATGTTAACACGATCTCAGACGAAGCCATGCCTTCCAGAGCCGCAGCTGAAGTTGTTTCCTCGTATGACATCCCAATCAAGTACCCTACAACGCTTGATCATACAAGACGCTGACAAGACTCAGTATCTGTGGCTGGCTTTATTTCATTGCCTGGTCCCTGTCATTTTATCCGCAGCCAATTCTCAACTTTCGCAACAAGACAACTAAAGGCCTGGTCCCAGACTTTCCGCTTCTAAACATCGTTGGCTTCAGCTGCTATTCTTTCAGCACAGCATTATTTCTGTACTCGGCAGTCATCCAGGAACAGTATGCTGCTCGTCACCCTGCGTCACCTATGTCGACTGTGCGGGTCAATGACCTAATCTTTGGACTGCATGCGCTTGTTTTGAGTGTAATCACATACTCACAATTTTGGCCCAAACTATGGGGCTGGAAGGCAGTGAGTGGAGTTCAGCGGCATATCAATAGGACGACTTTCAGTCTCGTATGCGGGAGCTTGTTGGCGCTGGCTGTAACTTCTGTCATTGTCCTTTCAGCGGATAACGATAACGAAGGCAGAGGCTGGGCCTGGATTGACTTGGTATGCATGTGATTTCGGGACTAAGAGACCATGTCAACACCAACTCAAAGCAAAGCCGAGCTGACCTTCTTCCAGTTGTACTGCATGACTTATATCAAGCTTCTGCTGACGATCTTTAAATACATCCCGCAGATGGTAGCCAATTTCCGACGTCGGTCCACCAAAGGCTGGTCTATCAAGTGTGTTATTCTGATACCTTGCTTTACAGCACACGAGTCGGAACATTCGCTGACCTTCGCAGCCAAATATTGATGGACTTCGTTGGTGGTATACTGTCTCTTGTCCAGCTCGTCATCGACAGCTCGCTCCAGGCAGACTGGTCCGGACTCTTTGGAAATCCCGTCAAGCTCGGCCTTGCCAATATCAGCCTGCTTTCCGATCTGATCTTCATGACCCAGCACTACGTTCTGTACGGCGCAGTCGAGAGCAGCGGGGAGCATGATCCGGAAAACGACCTGGTCGATCCGACCCACGGGCCGAGATTGGAGACAGAGCCGCTGCTACATTCCGACGACGATGACAATAGATAAGGTCCTGAGCCCTCGACCTCAGTAATGTGAGACGATGAGTTTCATGACCAGCATCTTTCTAATTACAGAAGCGAGACTGTGCCTCATGCGAAGCGCTACACTCGCCTTCCACGGGGATGATCCTCATGTCAACGCGTCAGCGCATGCGCTTACACGTTGTATCGAACGGCATCGTCCTCGATCTATTGTGTCTAGATTCTCGATACCCTGCACCGAGGGGGCTTCATCATAGCATGTCGCATATTAGGTAGGCTTATATAGCTATAAGTCTTCATCTGTGATGTCTCAATTAATCGTCAATGTATTCAGAATAGCTTAAGGATCTATTGAGATTGGTTTGCGAATGTATTCGCAAACGCTGCATTCTTCTGCTTGAGCTCTAACTCAAGCAGATCATTCTGCAGCCGTTTCGTTCGAAGTTCTTCCTGTTCCCTTGCTATAACAAGCTCATCATACGCTATCTTCTGCCTCTTCTTCTTACCACGTTGTGATCCCTGGTATGAAGAACGTCCAGCTTGTGAACCACTATGTTGTGATGAGGTTTGCTGGCTGCGTGTGCCAATTAATTGTAAATCCATTGACGATTGCGGCTGAGTCGATGCAGGCGATGATCTGTGTAATAGACGATCAATTGTAGGCGGGGAGCTGGGAACGCCTGGTGAGCTAGCGTTGATCTGGAATGTAGGCATATTAAGAGGATCTAACGGATCATCAGGATTGAACTCAGAATGTTGGCGTTTTCGAGTGGTATCTAGATCCAGATTAATTGACGTTCAATTCGCAATGCGTTGACAAGATCTTACCAAGCCTCGTAATATTTTGAGATCTTCGAGCACTATCAGCATCATTTCGATATGTCTGGCGTACACCCATATCATCACGCTTTAGATAGCTAGTTATAACACGGCTAT